>SSNS01000499.1:319600-329956 GCA_006937985.1 Aphyosemion australe | reverse complement strand
AGAAGAAGATAGGAATCACAAAATATATTTAAAAAAACATAAAAAGTGAACTAAACGATCTATACACACCATATGGACTAAGTGCTGTGTGTAATCTGTGTTTAATAATGTTTTTTTTTACTTTTAACACGACCGAATCGTCGACGTACTTGTCACGTGTCCTCTCGCGGGCGCAACAATCTTTACCATTGACTTAATATGGGCTAACTGGCGCATGTGCAGTGGGTCCCCAAACCGTCCACAACGAGAAAGAATAGGAGAGCGGTTGGTCGCATCTTTTAGCGATCGTCGCCGCCTCACCGGGTGAATTCTGCTCAGACCAGGGGGAGGAGATCGCTGATTGGTCAGGTTGTTCACCCCGCCCTGAGGGGAAAACTTTCCACAGGCTGGCACAGTGTGGCTCCATCTGTGCCAATTTGTCACGGCAGCAACACACTACTTCCACTGAATATTTTTTTTGTTGTCCAACCTTTTAGCCACCTTTGCTATAATTGTGAAATCATCAGTGACAAATAAAGTTAATTGCTTCAAAACCTGACGTAGCAAACGCTACTAGTAGGTTCCAATGTGTGAAACCTGAGCCAATCGAATTGCTTGTTGTTGAGTTTTTTTCAGCTGGCTGGCTTTCGTGTTAACCAATCACAGGGAGAGAATCCACGTAAACAGGAAAATGATGAATGCGGGCAGGCAAACTCTTATATAGTCTTTGGCAAAACAATGCCAGCAAACAGTCTGATCAGCTAAGCTTTTACGTTGGGATGTAGAATTTCACGAACCGAGTGGATTATTTTTACTAAACCACACGGATTATGGCCATAACCTGCAGGTAAGCCTCATTTTAGCTTTTGGCTTCAGGAAACAGCATGCTGCCTCGTTAGCGGCTAGCACCGCTCCATACGGTTTGAACTAAGTGGTAGCCTACTTCTTGTTTGTGAGTCTGGGCTTTAATCTAAACGCCGGCTGCTTCTGTGAATATCTTGCGTTGTGTCACTGTGTGTTTTTCTGGATACGTGTAGCGTCTATTTTACGGCCTCACGTTTATTTACAGCTTATGGGTGTTCTGTTTGTAGAAAGTGGATTCTATTGATTAGATTTAGCCTACTCCCCTTAAGCATGTGTGCAGTTTGTGTAATATATGGGTGAATGGATGAATGTTTTTGTCAAAAACATGCTTAATATATTCGAAAACCTTTTGAATAACTTTGTTGCCGGAAGCGCTACTGTGACCGTCAGTTGTGTGACGCTGATGCTTAAGAATCAATGGTAATTTTGCGTCCCCTAGTGGTGATATGTGGTTAGCGCCCCACCCAAAATAAAAGTCACCGGCCGCCACTGCTGACTAGAACTTTCATG
Organism: Aphyosemion australe; assembly: GCA_006937985.1. Classification (NCBI taxonomy): domain Eukaryota; kingdom Metazoa; phylum Chordata; class Actinopteri; order Cyprinodontiformes; family Nothobranchiidae; genus Aphyosemion; species Aphyosemion australe. The sequence goes on along the minus strand of SSNS01000499.1, from coordinate 328,603 downwards.
GCTCTACATGGCCAAGTTCCTCTGTATATTACTGAACTGTTAAAGACTTACGCTCCAACCTGAGCCCTCAGGTCCACAAACCAGAACCTTTATCCAACGTAGTATTGATAGTCTGGTCACCTTTAAACAGCAGCAGAAGACACTTTTATTTAAAGCTTCTTTTACCTAAATCTTTTCATCTATAAAATGACTTTTAAATGATCTTTCTGTTGTTTTATATTTTTGTAGTTTAATTTATATCATTTTATAATTTTATGACTTTACCCTTTAACTTCTAAATCTTTTGTGTTTTCTGATTTGAATTATCTTTCATCTTTATTTTAGAATATTTTTGTTTTTTTGTTTTAAGATCATTTTATGACTTTATAATTTGTTTTGTTGTTCTTTCTGAAGCACTTTGTGATTTTTCTTTCTGTGATAAGTGATATACAAATAAACTTTACTTACTCTATGTGTGTGTGTGTGTGTGTGTGTGTGTGTGTGTGTGTGTGTGTGTGTGTGTGTGTGTGTGTGTGTGTGTGTGTTTTGACACCATAGGTTTGACAAAGTATTTCCTCCTGGACCCAGAAGAACGCCATCAACAGCACTGAATTTAGGACTGAAATAGAACTGTACATCTAAAATTAAATGTTGAGAACCGAAAATATTCTGAAGCTGAATTTTCAGGTAAATATGATTTAAAAAGCAATAAAATTAAGCTAAATATTCAAATTAGTGACAATTATTATTCAAAATCAATTGATAAGATTTGAATTGATCTAATTCAGATTCAGTTCTTAAAAGTTGACTAGAAGTCGGTTCCTGATGATGGCCCAAAGTTCTGACAACAATAAGGGCCTGTGTTTGTATAACCCCCCCAAGGCGCTTCACAACACAATCGGTCACCACACACTGGTGATGATGAGCTACAATGTCGCCACAGCTGCGCCCCACACACACACACACACACACTCAGTCCGCAGAGGAGAGACGGGAAAGCTGTGCAGGAGCTGACTGGTTTCCAGCTTGAGCAGAACCGGACCAGCTGTTCAGCATCAACAACCTGTTAGACTGCAGCCACGGCTCCCGTCATCCTGCCGCTTTTTCCAGACACGTTAGGGCAAATAACAGCCACGGTTCATGCAGCAGACAGCACGCTGAACCGGAACACACACAACCGACCCGAACCCTGTTAACGTCCTCTCTCCAACTCCATGGATTTTCCAGCTAACGCGGAGTCTTACCGGTCCTCTTCTCTTCAGAGAGATGTTCTTCCACAGGAGAAGGTGGAGCTGGTGTAGGAACCCCATGGCTGCTTTACTCCGTCCTCTTTACCGGCCAAATACCGGCGGTGGCCTGTGAGCCAAAAACAGGTGCATATCCGTCCCTTCACTGCGTATCTGAGCCGGTCCCGGTGTTGGCCTAAATGCTTCGAGGCGTTTATCTAGTGGCGCTGGACTCGGTTTCCCGTGACAGCTCGAACCGGGACTGTCCGTGATACCTCCCCCGAATTCCACTTGAGCTGCGGTGTCCTGCGGAGATGCTCCCGTTTCCCAACGCGTCGTTTCGGGATGGAGCAGGAAGGCAGAGATGTGGGAGTTGGTGGAGCCATAGACATAAATACGTAGACGCCCCATTGGGCGCTGAGAGCGTAACAGCGTCGCCGCCATATTGGATGGGTCTCCTCATTCTCCAAAGTCAATGTAGGGTGAGCAAATATACCCATTTCTGTGCAGCCTACGTTTGCAACAACCGGCGTACTATTGAAAACAGATCACGTTGGATTAATATTGACTTTTCTAGCCTACTTTATGGTATTTTATATTTTAATTTATTTCCTTTTTTTTTTGTTTAACTATATTTATATTTTAATTATCATGCCATACCATGTGTCTGATTTTGTGAAAAAGCTTGATAAAATGTAAGTAAGGCTATGTTCACACTGCAGGCAAAAGCGCATCAAATCCGCATGTTGACCTGCCTGTGACCCTTATCTGATTTTTTTGTGACAGTCTGAACAGCACAGATCTGATTTTTTCTAATCCGATCCAGGTAGTTTCAATATGTAGTACTGATTGCGACACATATGCGCATTTTTTGAAAGCGACTGCAGTCTGAACGGTCATGTAGCATTAAATCCACCTCCTATGTCACTGCTCAGCGGAGGTGAGCGTCATGTCAGGACTTTCCCGAGGAGGAGCGCTGAAGAGCAGCGCTGACAGAAGGATTCAGGGGTCTGTGGGACATCCTGTCAAGTTTTGGAATTAAAAATACAAGAAAGCATGAGAGCGGGAGGTGCTGCTGGAGCGAAGCGTGTCTCCAGTCTCGGTCTCCGTGACAGCAGGGCGGGGGGTTCTCCGTGAATTAACTTAATACCGAAACATTTTCAGGAAATACTAACTTGGGAACACGGCGGGAATAAGGAGTAAAATAGTTTATAGTTCTTAAAATAGTTTCCACCCCAAAACGAGAGACTCAGGTGTGATCCTGTGTCTGAACTGCTGTGAGGCTTTCACATCACAACTCCACCTCTCCTGGTTCTGACCAGTGGCGGCTGGTGAATTTTTTTTTGGGTGGGGCGCATTTTTTTTTATGTTAGTTCTTGTGAATGGTTTTTATCTTGAGAGGCGCTATATAAATGATTGTTATTTTCTTCATTTTGCAGGTCAGTTTTTCAGATGCGCTAACCACATATCACCACTAGGGAACGCCAAATTACCATTCTTATGCTTCACACAACTTGAAATCGACGGACTTTGTTGCTAAGTTAGCAACAAAGTTGTTCCAAAAACATGCTTCATATTCACCAATATATGCAAACCTCACACACACTAAACAGGAAGAGGCTCTTTTAAATGATAGAATCCACGTTTTCTACCTCAACACCACCCAATGACTGCTAAATGAAAAGCAAAACAAAGCTATTTTCATGAAGTCAAAAGCTAAATTCTGTCTTACCTTGCTGGTCAAAATAATCCATCTTATAGTAAAAAATCCACTTGGTTCGTAGAATCCAATGATAAAAAGATGAAACTACTAGTTTTCTCCATAGTCAACGTTAGCAGCGGCTCCACAACAACAAAGGACGGTGAACTAGCCTGTGGAGAAATTTCCGGTTCTGTCTGGGCTGGGTGAGTTGACCAATCAGCATCCTCCTCATGATCTGAGCAGACTCCCCCCGTTTGCTTGTGATCGCAACCATATGCGCCCAACAGCTCTCCTATTCCTTGTTGTTGGGGATCCAACGCGCATGCGCCAGTTAGCCCGTTTTAAGTCAATGGTAAAGATTGCTGCGACCGCGAGAGGACACGTGACAGGAAGTACGTCGACGTTTCGGCCGTGTTAAAAGTATTATTAAACTACAATTAAATGCAGATTACACACAGCACTTACAGCCCATAAGGTGTATAGATCGTTTAGTTTAAATTTTATGTTTTTTTAAATACATTTCGTGATTCCTCTCTTCTTCATCCTCTTCCTGTGAGACTGGTGGCGCTGCGCCCTAGCGCCCCCTATGGACGAGCCGCCACTGACCAGCTCACACGCACCCCACGAGCACGCGCCCTCCAACACGAGAACTTGAGTTCTGGCCCTTTATGTCGGCACAACGGCCTAATATAAACAAATATGAACCACAAACAAGCACAACAAAGCTCATTTCATAACGTGAAACGCATAAATTATGTCTTACCGTTGACGACTCGTGTTATAATCCGTGTTACGGGAGACAAAACTCCGATCGGTGTGTGTATTCCATCTTCACAACAGCATAATAGCCGATGCCTGGATGAGCTTGCTTCTATCCCAACTCAACAACAAAGAAGGACGCCATTACACACGAGGCGAGGCCCGGGCTCGTAAATACACGGTTAGATCCCGTAGGTCACTGCCAGGTCGGGTTCAGTTATAACTTTTGTTGTTTTGGAGCGAGACGCTGAAGCCGCGTCCTGCTTCCTTCCACCAATGAACGCGCTCCTCAGTCCCGCGCGCGTCCGAGACAGCCGAAATATCGCGTGTGATCTCGCGAGAAAATATGCCCTTCACAATAAAGGATTAAAAAATCACATTTTTAAATTATTTTTCCAATAGAATTTAGTTTAATGGTCTAAAAGACTATAATAGGACGTANAGTCTGGGAGTAGCCCCTGCATTTCAACGCCTCAACTCCCTGGGGATCCTGCTCTGTGGGGGGCCGTTACGGAGCGGCTCCGGGAAGAAGCGACTTACCGAGGGCCTGCAGCTTTCCAGAACCGGGCCGCCAAGTATCCTGCATCAGTAAGGGAGTCCGGAGTGGACGCTTCTCTTGCCCGACAGTGTGAGTCAGAACAGCAGTACTGGAAAGAAGTCCTCAGACGTGTGGTGACTGTTGTTAAGTTTTTGGGAGCGAGAGGACTGCCATTTCGAGGTGACAACGAACTGCTGGGCTCTGCCCACAATGGGAATTATTTGGGACTGCTTGAACTGATAGCGGAGTTTGACCCCTTTTTAAAGGAGCACCTTGAGAAACACGGCAATAAGGGTAGAGGTAAGCCATCTTACCTTTCATCAACTGTGTGCGAATAATTTATTTCATTAATGGGTGAAAAAACTAAGCAAGTGATTGCAGAGGAAATCAAACATGCTAAATATTTCTCTGTAATTGTTGATTCAACACCAGATTTAGCACATGTAGATCAGTTCACGTTTGTTTTTCGTTTTGTCAGTGCAGATGGCAGAATAGTGGAAAGATTCCTTGGGTTTGAGCCCATCCACAGCCACACAGGTGTCAGCCTAGCTGAATCTTTGATTGAAAAAGCTGAATATCTCGGAAACGGTTGAAGATATCAATAACAAAAGTCATACCCGGAAAGAGCTGAAAGAGCTGAACGAGCTGAACGGTTTGCTGAACGGTTTGATACCAAATTTGCTGAAATAGCTGAAAAACTGTTGAACTAGATAAATCAAAAAGTGTACGGAAGCAGAGGTTATAAGAAGAAGAAGAAGAATAAAGAGAAACAGAAAAACAATACTTTGAATGCTTAACAGCATTCAAACTAAAAAGGTGCTGAAACTAGCCTTTATTGGGCTTTCACAAATCAAATAAAGGTCTCATGAATCACAAACTGTTTTTTAGGATACTGCTTTCAATGTAGAATAGTTTAGTCTAAGTTTGATGTGTTTAAGTATTGTAGTTTTGAAATTAGAGCGAATCAAAAGGGGTCAGGGGGTTGAAAAATTAGTTGGAATTACCCTTTATCTGTTTTTCTGAATGCTCGGTAGATAAAAGTTGAACAAAGTCTACGATGGTTGTAAACACACATTTTTTCTTAAATACGTTTCATTTAATAATGTTAAGAAAGTCCTGTGTTGAAAAACAACGTGGGTAAGAAGTAAAATTCATAAATTACGAAAGATTAGTTGTGTTTCATGGCCGTTATCAATAAAGTTTAAATACAAAACAAAAAAAACGGATACCAGAAATAGCGCCCTCTTCAGTTCCGGAAAAAAATGGCGTCATTTCCATATATGGTGTGGTCGTGCCCTGTGCCCACTCTCCACTCCGTCCTACAAGCTGCACCCAACTGTACTTGGATTTTTCTTCTTCTTCTCCGCTAAAGTGAAAAGTACGGAAGAGGATTAGGGCCACTGAAAAGAAAAAAAAGAAAAGAACGAGAATTCTGACTTTTTTCTCAGAATTCTGAGATTCAAGTCAGAAATCTGAGATTAAAGTCAGAATTCTTAGAAAAAAGTCAGAATTCTGAGAAAAAAAGTCAGAAATCTGAGATTAAAGTCAGAATTCTTAGAAAAAAGTCAGAATTCTGAGATTAAAGTCAGAATTCTGAGAAAAAAGTCAGAATTCTGAGAAAAAAGTCAGAATTCTGAGATTAAAGTCAGAATTCTGGAGTAGCGCTCTGTTTTCACAGATGTCCTGGGAAGGTTGTGACGTTTCAGAGAACACTGGATGGCAATTGTATTGAATTCATGGATCAAACCAAATGGTAACAGTATGTCCAGATTTGACCTGAGGTTCAACAATGATGAAACTATTGGCGACTACATGAGTAGATGGGAGTTCTTTTAAATTTAAGGTTAGAGAATTTTCAATGACGTTTAGTTAAATGAAAAGTAGACAACAAAAGGATTTTGAAAGTAAATTACTTCAAAATATCAATAATTATTGTAACAAACAGGTCGTGACGGATGCCGATAAAGAATCTCTTCTGTCGTTACAAGCCCAATTAGATGATTTATATAAAAAGAAAGCTCATGGAGCGTACATTAGGGCTCGTGCAAAGTGGATAGAAGAAGTTGAAAAAAGTACTTCATTTTTCTACAACTTGGAGAAACGGAGGCAAGAAAAGAAATCCCTAAATATGTTACTTGTAAATGGGAAAGAATGCACAGATTATAAGACAATATTGGAAGAAATATGATTTCTACTCAAAATTGTACTCTTCAGCTTATCAGATAACTGATTCAATAAGGTTTCTTGACCAAATTGAACCCCATATTCCAAAAATTGATTTAGCATTTAAAGAGCAAATTGCAAGTTAGAGACTCCCATGACCCAATGTTTAGAGAAACAACATAGAAACTCGTTTTAAAATATTTTTTACACATACATAAATTATTTAGGCTTTTAGAGTCATTTTTGTGAGAAAATTTTTTTTTCTGCCAAACAAACCGTCAGCAGAGGGAACAAAAATGACTCTAAAAGCCTAAATAATTAAACATGCCACTTTTGCCCGAGAGAGAGATTTAATGTTACGACAGTGACGTTACGCAGCAAGCCTCTAGAGGGCGACAGAGACCATATAACTGTAATGTTGCGGAATGCTGCTTTAAAGAAACTTGTGACTCTGACATAGCCATAGAAGAATTAGATCAAGCCTTACTCAAATTGAAATTGAACAAAGCCTCTGGTCAGGATGGCTTGACTACAATATTCTATAGATTTTTTTGAAAAAAAAAAAAGAGCTGAGATATTTTCTCTTCAACGTTATTGAGGAGATCATTTTAATGAAACCTTGACATCAACTATGAAACAAGGACTAATTACTCTCATTCCCAAATCTGGTAAAGACAAGAGACTTATTGATAATCTGACTGATTACACTATTGAACACAGATTATAAGATTCTTACTCATGTTATTGCAAACAGGTTAAAGAATGGCTTAGAGCAAATTATTAGTGAAACACAATCTGGGTTCCTTAAGGATCGTTCTATCCACAACATCAGACTGGTTTTAGATTTACTGGATTACAGCCACTTGATTGAGGATGATGGTGTGATTCTTTTCTTAGATTTCTATAAGGCATTTGATACGGTCGAACACGCATTTATTTTAGAAGCCTTCAAATATTTTGGTTTTGGTAAAAAGTTCATAAAAATAATTTCTTTAGTATACTCTGATTAATAGTTCTATTCCTTTGCCTTTTGGAACAACTAAACGTTTTAATGTTAGACGAGGACTACATCAGGGATGCCCAGCATCTCCTTTGCTCTTCATTATTGTAACTGAATTATTAGCTATTTTTATAAAACATAATTCTAATATTCAACCCTTGAATTTGATGGGAACTCCACTGGTTATAAGTCGACTAGCAGACAACACTACCTTGTTCTCTTCAGAAATGTTCTTGTATCTTAGATAATGTGGCTCCGGTTAGACCAGTGGTTCTCAAATACGTTCGGTGAAGCCCCCCCTAGGATGCATGGGGGGGGGGGGGGGGTTCACAATGTTCATTGAGTACAGTAAGATTGTTTTATGGATATCTGGAATGTTAATTTCTGCTAGGAACAATAGAATCATAGATATCTGAATACGTATCCAGTCTGGAATAAATATTAAAACGGCTTGCCATACAAACGCGCTGATAGTTCGTTGGCGACTGTAGGGCGGTAGGGGACAGTTGGGGGGAATGGTCTTGATGCCAGGCTATCCCAGAGCAGGGGTGAGAGTGTGGTAGGGTTGGGCGATTAGACAAATTATTCAACCATCTATGATTGGCTGAGCCGTTCAATGGGCGCAACAGGAGCTCAGAGCTCGTCTGACAGACCTGTGGACAAGAGCGCAAATGTCGAGAGCTTCCAGATCTGGAAAGTGGAAACCCTTCTTTCAGAGAGTCTGGTAGACTTCTGGTTATTTATTTTGGAGAAATGTTTCCTGACTTTAAAACTCTGGCTGAAGTAGAACTCGTTACTCCAGTACCTGCTTTGGATCTTCGGATCCAGCGTGTCAGCGGAGCTCTGAATCATCAGAACAACATTTAAACAGCCATGAGTCTGTCTGAGGCAAAAGTCCAGAACCTCGTTAGCTCTTCAGCAGCTCCATAGAGGCACTTGATTACGCACAAGCAGGTGATCGGTTCAGGTTTACGCCGGAGCAGAAAGAATGTGCGTTGGGGCCGCAGCAGGTGAAATGTTGATAATTTAAGTGAAATTGTTTAATTGCATTGTTTATATGTTACTGGGGCACTCTGGTCAGCTTGTGTGGACTACATATTAATTAAAATGAATGGATATTTAACGGTTTTATTGAATGTTTATTATTATTTTTAAAATGAAAGTGAAGGGAAAATGCGGCCTCTGCGTGCGTCCAAATTAAAGTTATGTTAAAAAACATTTTATTTGAAATAAAATACCACTATGGTAGGCACTGCAGGGAAACAAGATGAGGCTTCTTTTTAACATAACCTGTTTAATTCAGGTCGTTCATACGTCACTCTACCAAACAACCAATATAAAATGAAACAAAAAGTAAGAAAAATCTAAGTTTCTTGTCCATCTAACACATGCACTGCCTTTCCATTAAACAAAATTCATGTTGGGACTTTTTCTGTGTTCAAAAATCAGTCTGATCCTCATTTATTGGACTGACAGTGGAGGTTGGAATACCCTTGTATTCGTCGGGGAAGCTCCGAGAGGGGTGGGGGTCGGGTGCGTCTGCTGTGATCCTCCTGCCCTTCTCCCGCGCCCCCCAAGGGGGGCGCGCCCCACTAATTGAGAACCACTGGGTTAGACAAAGCACTGGGTCTCACAG
>SSNS01000499.1:302049-313612 GCA_006937985.1 Aphyosemion australe | reverse complement strand
CTCTGTGATGTTCTGGTGGGAGGTAATGGGACCATTGGAGCAGAGGATAGACCTCTAGGACGATCTCTGAGTCTTTTCTCAATCTTTATGGCCAGGGTAATGAGTTCTTCTAGGGAGTCGGGCTCTGGGCATAATGCTAGCTGGTCCTTTATGCGCTCGTTCAGGGCTTGGGAAAAAGCTCCCTTACGTGAGCAGTCGTCTAAGGTGGAGATGGTAGCTAGTGTGCGGAATTCTACAGCAAATTCTGCAACAGACTGTTTCCCCTGGTGGAGGTTCCACACCCGTTTAGCTATCTCAGCAGGAGACTCCGAGGTACTAAATGTTTGTTTAAACTCTGACAAAAAACGGGAGAGGGGACCCTTCAGGAAAGTAGCATCACTGCATCTAGCTTCAGCCCACTCTAAAGCCCTGCCTCTAAGCAGACCGATTATGTAAGAGATCTTAACGGAATCCATAGCAAAAGATTCAGGTGATCTTTCAAAAGCCAGTCGGCATTGCAATAAAAACCCACGGCTTTTGCCAAACTCACCGGAGAAGGTGTCAGCTGGCGGTGCGTCGGCAACCCGGAATCTTTCTGCGGGACACGGAACCGGAAGTGCGGACGAAGAGGAAACCGAAGGCTGGGCTGAAGGTTCCGGGGGAACTAAGGTGTCAGTGAGGTGACGCAACGTGGCGTCCATCTGAAATAACCGCTGGTTAACATTAGATACCTGTTCCAGGAGAGTCTGAATGGAGTGTTCATGTCGGACTAAGGCATCGGAAATGGCAGGTGGGACTGTTACTGGCGGATGGGATTCTGTACTGGGGTCGTTCGTATGGCCGGATGATTCTGTCATGTTGAGGGGCAGCTTTTTGACCCACGACATACAGAATCACACACAGAGCCAGGTAAGTGGAAATAATAATAATTTATTACAAAATAAAGAAGCTCGGAGGGTAGATAACGGGAACTGAAGGCGCTGCGACAACAGGTAGCAGGATATCCAAAAAGGGGTTCTGGGAAAGGAGAGCGAGTGAGTATTTAGGAGGACTGGTGAGAATGTAGAGCTCTGAAGGGCTTACGGGTTCCTGGGGGCTGTGAAGCGTGAGGAGAGGGCAGAGTTGGTCCGGGTGAGCTGGAGGAGGATGGCGAGGTCAGGTGAGCGGCTGAGAGCGAGCGGCCAGGGGAATAGCAGTATGACGTGGTGCGCAGGTATCCGGTCAGGTATGAAGTAGAGATGAGATGATGCTGAGAACCTGGAGGAAGGACAGGCAGGTTACTGAATTGGCAGGAGACAGGTTTGCAAGTGCAACAAACTATGGCAGACAGGTCAGAAGGCTAGAGCTACCCAAACTGAGTAATCATCCGGCGTGGTGTTGAGTCACACTGCTCCTTAAATCCCCTGGGCCTTGATGACAGGATTAGCTGCAGCTGGGAACTCTCAGACACGCCCACCTGCAAACAAGACTCAGAAACAAGCAGCTCACCCTGGACCATGACAAAAACATTGCAAATTAGACAAAGCTCACACCCTATTTAATTTTTGAAACAGCTTTTTGAATAATGTAAAAGATTTTATACGCGTACCAATATTTAGATTTGTTCTTGTTCAAATATTCTTCCTTTTTTCCTTCTCTATTCTTTGACATGTTCTTGCGTGTTCTTTCTTTATTGACTACTGCTAAGTTCTTATCCTTTTATATTTGCACTTGATGACTTGATGTTGTCACGCTGTATTGTTATAATTTTTCATTCTTCCAGGGACCCATGAGCTGACCGGAAGGAGAGGAGACTTTAGAGACCATAGAGATTATAGTATTATATACTCTGTAGCCCAATCCCAATCCTCGCCCTATGCCCTTCTATGAAGTGCACTTAGAGGAGGTGTGCAGTAAGGCTTCGAGTGCGTAGTACACGAGTGTGCTGATTGGGACAGGGAGCATTGCGTCATTGACCGTGACGCATGCCGGTCGCCGTTTGTGCTACTTTAAAAAAAACTTTATTAACAACTTTCAAACAAAATTTACATTCATTGTTGTCCACATTAAATCTTAGTCTAAAACATTCAGAGCATGAATAAATATCATTAATCATCTTAAAATGAACTTCTTTCACCTGTTTTTCAGAAAAGGCACTTGAGGCACTTGAGCCTTCTTCTCAAACTTCTCACGCAGCAATGGATTGTGGGTAATACCCTTGCCTGAAGTCCACATTGATGCGGACTTGGGCAAAGTTCTGATTAAGGGTGCAAAAGGGGCGTGGTCACCTTGGAATTGGGCCTATCAATAGGGTATTCTACAGTTGACGTCACCATGCAAAGGCTGCTGGGAAGGGTCATACTGATAAGCCGCATTAACAATAGAAAATATACAGTTTCAGAGCGTTTTGACATCGATATGAAGGCATAAAATGGAGGAATTTGTTTTGACAAAAAAAAAAAAACATACCAGAGAGCTTTTCTTGATGGCGACCCTGCTAATTATCGATCACCAGAACTGAAGCGCTAGCTCTAATGAAAGTGAAAGTAAAAACTAACCCTCGCTAGCAGCGCTGTTGTTTTAAACGCCATTATTCCCATCACGGCTCCTTCTTGAGTAATATAAAAATAAGTTCATTACTCACAGTGCTCAAGTAACATTTTTTCAAGGTAGTTTTTTAACTGTCAGGTTATCATTTGTGTCCCTACTTTTTATATTCCACTCACCTCTGGTCAAAAGCCTTTTTCGTGGACGTTTGGGTGGACATGCTGTTTGGCCCAGACGTTCAGCTGGAGCGCTGCCTCCTTGTTAACTCTCCTCCGTTAACAACGCTGCGTCCTGCATTAATTCTCCTCCGCTGCTCCTCCTCCTGGATAATCCCACGACTGAGAGTGTCGTTACGACCGGCGGCTGGTCATTCTCGGATGTAGGACTTTCCCCTCCAGGAAGATGTAAGTAACAAATATACGTGCTTTTCTTGATCTGCTCCACACAGTTAAAATCCGCTCTTCAAACCTAAAAACTACCACCGCTTTGCTTCTGCTGTCTTTAGCTTAGCCCGTGTAGCTTTCCAGCTGTTTCACATGGTGTCGGCCTGAAACTGGCGTCTCTGGGTCTGCAGCGGTATACTATTGACTTTACCGGCTTTGGAAAAGGGATAAAAAGTCCTCTCCAACATCCGATCTGGGCGTCTAGAGTCCGATTAGCACCTCCCCCAGCAGCAGCGTTAAGTTCCTTGTTTGAAAATCTTTAGGAGACGAAAAAATAACTTTAGCTAGATCGGAGCGACTCAGACCCATAAGAATCAATACTAAAATGTAGATTGTTTGTATGACCATATTTCCCAGAGTGCTTTGCGGCAATCTATTTTTAGCTACTGTAGAAAGCTCTATTGTCTGTGATAGAGACAATCCACAGTTGTGCATCTGAATGGACACTAGTGAATATAAAACCTGGGCATAATAATCTGGTTGGTTATTGTTACTCCATCATGATTCTTAATGTCTCCTGAAACATTCTTCTAAAACAAGAAAAAGTTAGTTTGTAATAAGATCAAAGGAAAAATGTGACACCATGAGGACTTGACCGTGGGGCAAGGCCAAAGCAGACGGACAGATGTTTCATGAAGCGCTGACAAAAAACTGCTTTCAGTCATCAGAATTCTTTATTAGTCATCAAACATCAATCGAGTAGGAACCAGACCTTTTTCCAGTTTATGTTTTCTACAAGCCGCAGAAAGGATGCAGAAGGTGAGTTTTGCATATTATGTCTCCTCAATTTATTGGAGCAGCCCCATAACAATTTGAAATGTATCATAAGAAACAAAAATCTAAAAAAAATACTCCAAACAAAATAAGAATGGATGCAAAATAAATTAGAGGAAAAACATCAGGAAACAAAAAAGAAAAATTCTCTAAGTAAAATGAAAGTTAGGTGGTTCATGGTTCCACACAAGCTCCATCCATAATATTCACAGGCGTGTAAACACAGGCATAGTCAATAAAATAGTGTCGTTCTCTGGAAGGTTATAAAAAATATTCATGGCTGAAAGTCAGAAAGCAAAAGGACATTTCTGCATCTGTGTTGGATAACCAGAGTTCATATAAGCTGAAGGTCCTCAGCTCCAACTACGCTGGTTTACACCTCACAAACACGGGCCGCAGCAGGTTCCTGAACATCACCGTTTCCTTAGATGGACCCAAAGGCGCCTTAACCAGGGTCGTCTGAGATTTCAACACCCTGCTGGGGACACCAGCTTTAGTGGAAGTGAAGCGGAGGTGAGGTGTGTGCTGGAGTGGAGCTTCCTCCTGGCTCGTGTTAGAGGAGGTTCTGGGTGACGTGGGTAAAACAGGTTAAAACCAAACCAGGGCAGGGTTTCATCACTGGTTTCTGCTCACTGTGTCACTTGTTTCAGGCTCTGCTCCTCCACTTGTCTCCCCCTCCTGGGAGTGCTGTGGGGGAGGTGTTCTGGAGGTCTGCTGCCCCTCATCCACCACCTCACTGGTGGGAGATTGGAAACCGCTATCATCGTGTGTAAGGAGGAGCAGGTCTGGGGGGTTCTCTGGACTCGTCTCTGTAGCTTCAGATGGGAACTTCTCAGGAAGAGGGGGATCTCCTGACTCCTCCTGGTTGTGAAGTGGCTCCTCCTTCTTTCCCACGGACAGGCTGACTCCTCCCTGATCCTCCCCTGTGACAGAAACACCTCCTGCAGTGGACTGGACTTTCACTGGGCTGTCTGGTTGACTCTGCTCCTCGGGCGGGCTCTCCTCCTTTACGGTGGAACTGCTGCACATGTCTGTAGGGTTACCTGTGATTACTGGTGGCACTTCCTTGGTCGGAGGAAGTGGTGCTCTCTCCCCCAACTCCTCCTGGCTGCTGGGAGCTCCCTCCTTCACCAACACTGGCTGTGTGTTCTTGTCCTTTTCTTGCTCTGCTTTAACTGGAGCACTTTCTGCAGCCGACTCGACTCTCAGGGGGACGTCTGCATGCTGCTCCTCTGGTTTGGCTTCAGCTTCCTTACAGGTAGAACCATTGGGCAGATCTGAATGGTTCTCTGACACTTTAGGTTCTGGAGATCCATTCTGGTCAGAGGAGGTTTCTTCCACTGAGTTCTCCTCCAACATGACATCAACAGTGGGCACCTCCATATATGACTCTGGCACAATGGTGGAGCTCTCCACCTGAATCATGGACACCACCTGCTTCATCCTCTTCCTCTTCTGAGATGCTACCTGGTCACCCTCACCACCCTCCTCCTCCTCTCCTACCTCCTCCTGACCTGCTCCATACTTCTCAGCCCAGTCAACAGACGGGTTCTCTCCCAGTAGATGCAGGTTGGGGTCGCTGTTGCTGAGGACAATGCTGTCTCTGCACAGGTTGTGTCTCCTCTGGACCGCTGCCTCCTTCACAGCTACACACAAAGAAAAGACTTAGAGCTTCAGATCATGGAGATAACAGTACAAAGGTTCAGAGTAGGGATGTTCCGATCACAATCCGAGTTAGAGTCATTTGATTTTGAGTATCTGCCGATACCCAGTCATGATCCGATCCTTTTCAGCGAAGCATTAAAGTAAGAATAAAAACGAGAAATGCATCCAAGTTGTCTTTTAAGATTCACATTCACATGTTTAGGAAGCACATTGATAAAAAACTTGTTAACATTATGAATTTAATTAAAAGCAGCAGCGTATTTCAAGTTGTTTAATCTCTAAATATACGGATGTACTGAGCGATGCACGTTCTCGTGAGCATGATTTGGAATCGTAGGATGGCCAAGGAAGGGCCCGCCTTTCTCGCCTCTGATTGGCTAGAAGGGCTCTGCTATGATTGGCTATTTCATTTAGCAGCAAACCTTCCTTCAAAGTGCATACTGCCACCAACACACAGAACAGCTGTTTTGTGGAGTTTTGTAAAGAAAATGTTCATTTAGCGATATAACCTTTTGTTCTGTTTTGAAAAAGTATTTTTTCCTGTTCCTTTTATAAAAAAAACTGAAATACATAAAATGTAAACTTATACAATATCTTGTTGCATTTATCACACTGTTGGATTGACTTTATATCTGTTGGCTCTCAAGCATTGTTATCTTATTAAACAGAGTACATATAGGCTAAACATATGTGTGCCTTTCTATGAAATATAATAAATCTGCCCTATTTTTCCCAGCTGTGTGCAGCAGGTCTGTTTCTCTTCTAGAATTATGAAAATGGGTGAAAAATAGGATTAAATGATACACATATAAACAGATGATGAGATGTGTTCTAACTTGATTACAGCCTTAACCTAGGTAATAAGATAACCTCAATGCTTGAGAGCCAACAGATATAAAGTCAATCCAACAGTGTGATAAATGCAACAAGATTTATTACAAGTTCACATTTGATGTTTTTCAGGTTCTTTTATAAAAGAAACTGAAGCTGGTTTGTTGTAAAACAGGACAGAATGGTTAGAGCTAAGTTCACATGTTCTTCAAAAAAACTCCTCAAGATCTGGCTGTAGACAGAAAAACCCTGTAGCGAGGGAAGACGGTTTGCTGTTACATGAAATAGCCAATCGTAGGAGAGCCCTTCCAGCCAATCAGAGGCGAGAAAGGCGGGACCTTCCTTGGCCATCCTACGATTCCAAATGACGTTTCCCATGACGGGGCAGGAACGCGGCGGCACGGCTGTCAGGGTAACGTTTTCCTGCACAACACCTGACTACTGCGTGTGGCTCAGGTGCTTCAGCAGACTGAAGCCTAATTTATACTTCTCCGTTAGCTCCCCGAGGCAGAGACATGCACGCATTGATGGAACCGTTTTGCTTTCGGACTTCTCCTTCACCTGGAGAGTGCTGCAAAGCAGTTCTCCGCCAGGACAACAGAGGGCGTAGCACTTTTCTGAGTCATGTATCCGGTCCAAAATAGTGCATTTACAGTTTATATTTGCAGTTTCTATTGTGCTTTTTTGCATTTAAGAGACTTTTTAAGACGGACAAACTTGTCCCTCATTCTCCTCCACCTCTTCATGCGCTCGCCACCTCTAAACCCACGTTTCCCGTCATTTCCGTCCACGAATAAAACGCTGCGTATCTTAATACTCCTCCAGTCACGGGTAAATAAACGTTCATATTTTTGGAGTTTTACCGCGAGGTATTCTTCAAGCTGCTCTGTGTTTGCCGCTAGATATCGTCGGCTCTCTTTTTATTTTTTGAGGCAGCGATGGCGGAGCTGGTGACGTATTTAAAGAAGCAGCGTTCTGGCTAATCACAAGCTTGCGTTCTCCGTTTCGTTGGACAGATGTTTAGAAAAGAGAGCTCGACTCCGTCCGTCCTTGCAGGCCTGCTGCAGAGCTCTTGCAACGACGGATCATGGCGGTCCGTCCGTACTGACAAAAACGGAGAAGTATAAATTAGGCTTGAGGAACACCAACAGTTTGCTGTCTGTCAGCAATAGACTATGTGCGCCTTAGCATATGATACTTCCGGTAGAGCGCTTCGTTTCCAGTGTGATAGTCTCGCCTTGTTTACGGTCGGAGTTTCCACAAGAAGTCAACCAAATGGATGAATCAAGCGGCGATTTACATTTCTCAAGATGTCTGGGGCATTTACCGAATATATGAGTAGATGACGTTCATCGACGCGACCCCCCCCCCCACACCTCAGAGCAAAAGAGAAAAAGGATTACATTTTTATATTTCTCAGTATTTGTATAACTTTGAAGGCAAGTCACAACATACCCTTCGTAAATTTTAATATATAGACACCCTTACCAGCGAAACATTCATTTATTTTTTATATCCTGTGGCTTTTTTCATGGTTTGTTGACATTCTGTGTAGCCACTGCGCTAGCTAATCTGTGTGTAGTAGGGGAGACATCTGGCTTTGACTAATGTTCACCTGTAGCTTGAATGCTGAACATTTGCCTGTTTAAAACATAAGAACTGTCACTTTACAGAGACGTGCTTCTGAATGTAGACGGTGTGTCTTCTCATTTTGTAATGTAGTTCTGTTTTTGTGTTGAGTGATGTAAACAACAACCAATCGATCCACTCTTCAAACGTAAAAAATGGTCATTTGATTTTTTTATGAAAACGTCTGCATCAGGGGTCACCTCTGCTCTTTGTAACATAACGTGATCTTTCCGTTAATCATATTTTCAACATGATTTTAGTGTCCATCTTCAGTAGCGATTGANCCCCCCCCCCCCCCCCCCCCCCCCCCCACGCCTCAGAGCAAAAGAGAGAAAGGATTACATTTTTTTATTTCTCAGTATTTGTATAACTTTGAAGGCAAGTCACAACATACCCTTCGTAAATTCTAATATATAGACACCCTTACCAGCGAAACATTCATTTATTTTTTATATCCTGTGGCTTTTTTCATGGTTTGTTGACATTCTGTGTAGCCACTGCGCTAGCTAATCTGTGTGTAGTAGGGGAGACATCTGGCTTTGACTAATGTTCACCTGTAGCTTGAATGCTGAACATTTGCCTGTTTAAAACATAAGAACTGTCACCATACAGAGATGTGCTTCTGAATGTAGACGGTGTGTCTTCTCATTTTGTAATGTAGTTCTGCTTTTGTGTTGAGTGATGTAAACAACAACCAATCGATCTACTCATCAAACGTAAAAACTGGTCATTTGATTTTTTTATGAAAACGTCTGCATCAGGGGTCACCTCTGCTCTTTGTAACATAACGTGATCTTTCCGTTAATCATATTTTCAACATGATTTTAGTGTCCATCTTCAGTAGCGATTGACCACAAAATAAAGCTACTGGAAATGTACAACTACATCCGGTCTCAAAACAGGAAGTTAGCATTTTCTCGTGCACAGGGTCTATTTCTCTTGGTTTATTAGCGTCTCTCTCTGTGTCGGCTGGCTTCATGCTTGCCGTTGTGAACTGGGACCATTAGTGGCAAACTGGTATGAGACCAGTGATTTGCTTCAGTGAGACCTGCAGGAAAAGGCAAAAGAGAAAGTTGTTTGTAGTGTTGAATGCAGCTCTACCTTTCCCACCACGTTAAATGACCAGTTTGTACTCATAAGTGTCTGCATCACTCCCTTTGCTGTCCAGATTAAATTACCACCAAACTGAAGACATTTTTGCTCTCATGGGCAGACACATTAGCGCTGCATTAGCCTGCTAGCTAACAGCTGCTCATTGATGTCTGAGGATGAAGCTAAGCCTATAATTTATACTACTAAGCATTAACCTCGATAGTCGTGTCCCCTTCATTTGCCTTCAGAACCTCCTCATCGAGCTCAACCAGCAACAGCCAAGCATGAGTGCTCACCCCGCCCGTTGCTGGGCAGAGGTCCGCCTCCCAGACTATCCAAGATCCTTTATAAGACACACCGTGCTGACAAATCAGCGTAATATTACCTCAACCGTGTGTCTTATAAACGCACATTAAGCCTTGGCGCAACAGCGGGTGGTGTCATGATCACGTGATGAATTAATGCCGAGCTCTGGCCGGGAACTATATTGAAAATGAAATTAAACACGGGCTTAAGTTTCGTTTTGTAAACAGAATCAGCTGAGATGATAAACTGGAGCGATGCAGAGCGCCGGGAGCTTTTCTCCGTTAGAGCTGGAGCTCAGATCATCTGACAGCTCACAGGGACACTGCATCGCGGCCACCGCTCACTGATCCACGTGCCCCCGGACGCCGCCTTCTCCCGAGAACCAGAGCCGGCCCATGGAATACGCCAGTTAAGCAGCTGCTTAGGGCCCCCACACCACCAGGGGGCCACCAAGAGCCCCAAGATAACGTTCTAAAAATATATTATATTATATTATTTTAAAATAACTTTAAATAATTCAAACCAAATGCTATTACACGTTAAAAAATAATTTAAATATTTCATAGTTGAAACACCATAACAGTTTTATAGCTCTTCCTGCTATTGGCTGATGCAAGTGTTGGGGGAAATGCGTAACGCACCCTTACGGAGGCGGGACTTTACCGCAGGTCCAATCCACCAAAACAAAGAAGCGTCATTGAGCACGGAGGACATGTGAGCACGGTGGAGAAAATGCTGCTAGAATAAACTCGTAGGTTAGAAGTGTTCAGGGAGACTCTGACAGTCTTTTTTTTTCTCAGTAATTTTTTCGTGTCACGGTGCGGAATCTGATATGACACGGTTGGAGCAGAAACTCAGAGTCACATAAAACATGGTCAGAAGAAGAAGGTTTCCCAGTAATTAGACAGGTCCATGCTAACGCAGACAAGGTGCTGCAGTTGTTGTTTCAGATACATACCAGCTAAACTCACATTGAAGAAATCCTGGAAGCCTTCATTAATTATTCTCAGAATTTTATGAGGATAAAAGTAACTCTATTACTAGATTAGATCTGATTATTTTTTTCAGAGATTAAAGTCAGTGAAGTTTTTTTCTCTCCCCTAAATATCTACTATAATATTTTTGTTGTCATTTTGAAAAAACACACCACTTTGTTTCTAAATTTAGAAGGAAAAAAATAGCTAAAAAGTATGGATATTTTTTCAATGGGATGTTGATTTTAGTGGAAAATTATTTAAAAACAAGCCTGAACAAATCTAAAAATATTACTTTTACTGTTATTCTGTTGTGGAGAATATTCAATGAAAACTCTGAAAAGCTGCTTAAACCAGCAGTTTTTTATTGTGGACCTGTCTATATTTATAAAATCATTTGATGGTTTAAAATCATTTTAGCTAAAGTTATTCAGAGCCACTGTAGAAGGCCCAAAGAGCCTGAGTTAAGCTGTGGTAACTTTAGAGCAGGTGTCCAAAATGCAGCCCGGGTGTCATTTGTGGCCCTCACTAGCGTTTTTAGAACTGTGAAATTAAGTCTCTCCAGGAGGCTGTTGAAATAAATTCATATATCTTAATATTTTATGTTCAGATTTTTACTAATATATCTAGTTTAGATGTTTTTGGGCAGAACAAATGAAAAATACTGTATATCACCATAAAATAATGTTAGCATTTTTAAAATAAAAAAACATATTTTTGTGGCCCGTGAGGAGTTTTAACTTCATGATTTTGGCCCTTGTCTTGAAAAGTGTGGACATCCCTGCTTTAGAGGAACTGTGAAATAGTCTGAAAGCTTTTTCTGTTTGCTTGTTCATGTTCGATTTCAAATAGAATATATAGAACATGAAATATATGATGATGATGATGATGATGATGATGATAATTGTATGTATATTTAACAGTGATTTTTGAGCGAAAAGGCAGAATAGATTTTTTTTCGTGTTGCTTTAGAATTTTACAATGTCCCACATTGAGTAGTCTCTGTCCCACATTTGGCGAGTTGGGATCTGGTCACCCTAGTTGTAATGTGGTAATATTTTTGTCAGATTGCTCCATGTGCACTATTAAAATTAATAGTCATAAAAACACCTTTATGATATTAGCCAATTACAAATTATGCTAATGATAGTATGTTATACACATTGTATAGCCTAGGAATGATTATTTGATTATTGAGCAGCTGCACTGTAGGGGCCCCCAAATAAAAATCAGCTTAGGGCCCCAAAGAGACTTGGGCCGGCCCTGCGAACTCCCAACTCCTTGTTCCCTGCTACACTTCACTCAGCGGAGCCAACACTAATGTATCCCTCCACTGCATACTGT
>SSNS01000499.1:278693-292488 GCA_006937985.1 Aphyosemion australe | reverse complement strand
TCAGATCATCTGACAGCTCACAGGGACACTGCATCGCGGCCACCGCTCACTGATCCACGTGCCCCCGGACGCCGCCTTCTCCCGAGAACCAGAGCCGGCCCATGGCATACGCCAGTTAAGCAGCTGCTTAGGGCCCCCACACCACCAGGGGGCCACCAAGAGCCCCAAGATAACGTTCTAAAAATATATTATATTATATTATTTTAAAATAACTTTAAATAATTCAAACCAAATGCTATTACACGTTAAAAAATAATTTAAATATTTCATAGTTGAAACACCATAACAGTTTTATAGCTCTTCTTGCTATTGGCTGATGCAAGTGTTGGGGGAAATGCGTAACACACCCTTACGGAGGCGGGACTTTACCGCAGGTCCAATCCACCAAAACAAAGAAGCGTCATTGAGCACGGAGGACATGTGAGCACGGTGGAGAAAATGCTGCTAGAATAAACTCGTAGGTTAGAAGTGTTCAGGGAGACTCTGACAGTCTTTTTTTTTCTCAGTAATTTTTTCGTGTCACGGTGCGGAATCTGATATGACACGGTTGGAGCAGAAACTCAGAGTCACATAAAACATGGTCAGAAGAAGAAGGTTTCCCAGTAATTAGACAGGTCCATGCTAACGCAGACAAGGTGCTGCAGTTGTTGTTTCAGATACATACCAGCTAAACTCACATTGAAGAAATCCTGGAAGCCTTCATTAATTATTCTCAGAATTTTATGAGGATAAAAGTAACTCTATTACTAGATTAGATCTGATTATTTTTTTCAGAGATTAAAGTCAGTGAAGTTTTTTTCTCTCCCCTAAATATCTACTATAATATTTTTGTTGTCATTTTGAAAAAACACACCACTTTGTTTCTAAATTTAGAAGGAAAAAAATAGCTAAAAAGTATGGATATTTTTTCAATGGGATGTTGATTTTAGTGGAAAATTATTTAAAAACAAGCCTAAACAAATCTAAAAATATTACTTTTACTGTTATTCTGTTGTGGAGAATATTCAATGAAAACTCTGAAAAGCTGCTTAAACCAGCAGTTTTTTATTGTGGACCTGTCTATATTTATAAAATCATTTGATGGTTTAAAATCATTTTAGCTAAAGTTATTCAGAGCCACTGTAGAAGGCCCAAAGAGCCTGAGTTAAGCTGTGGTAACTTTAGAGCAGGTGTCCAAAATGCAGCCCGGGTGTCATTTGTGGCCCTCACTAGCGTTTTTAGAACTGTGAAATTAAGTCTCTCCAGGAGGCTGTTGAAATAAATTCATATATCTTAATATTTTATGTTCAGATTTTTACTAATATATCTAGTTTAGATGTTTTTGGGCAGAACAAATGAAAAATACTGTATATCACCATAAAATAATGTTAGCATTTTTAAAATAAAAAAACATATTTTTGTGGCCCGTGAGGAGTTTTAACTTCATGATTTTGGCCCTTGTCTTGAAAAGTGTGGACATCCCTGCTTTAGAGGAACTGTGAAATAGTCTGAAAGCTTTTTCTGTTTGCTTGTTCATGTTCGATTTCAAATAGAATATATAGAACATGAAATATATGATGATGATGATGATGATGATGATGATAATTGTATGTATATTTAACAGTGATTTTTGAGCGAAAAGGCAGAATAGATTTTTTTTCGTGTTGCTTTAGAATTTTACAATGTCCCACATTGAGTAGTCTCTGTCCCACATTTGGCGAGTTGGGATCTGGTCACCCTAGTTGTAATGTGGTAATATTTTTGTCAGATTGCTCCATGTGCACTATTAAAATTAATAGTCATAAAAACACCTTTATGATATTAGCCAATTACAAATTATGCTAATGATAGTATGTTATACACATTGTATAGCCTAGGAATGATTATTTGATTATTGAGCAGCTGCACTGTAGGGGCCCCCAAATAAAAATCAGCTTAGGGCCCCAAAGAGACTTGGGCCGGCCCTGCGAACTCCCAACTCCTTGTTCCCTGCTACACTTCACTCAGCGGAGCCAACACTAATGTATCCCTCCACTGCATACTGTAACCCTTTTTGCCTCCATCTGGATGATATTGCAGAGGAATTGCTCTAAAAAATGTCGCTGACACACATCTGTGTACTTCTTTCCATCGCGGAAATCTGCGGAGCTGGTCAGTGTTTGACCCACTTATTGTCGGACTTAGCAACAGTAACTAAGGGGGGCGGGGCTCGGCGAAAGGTCAATTGTGCCATAATACTTCTAAAAAGTATAGAAACCATTTAAGGAACATTTCACGTTCAAAACGTATTTACCTTTCTAGTAATTATGTTGTGTTATGGTTATTTTTCCAAACAAAGCAACACAAAATTTCTCATAAAATGAATAAAGCTGAAGCTGATAAATACAAGCTAAATGTGATGAAAACACTAAATTCTAAATAGTTTGAACTGAAAAATGTAAAAACAAAAAACATTTCTTCCTGCTTTCCTGATTCATTTATTCATTTTTATTTTATGTATTTATTTATTTTGCTCATAGAAGTTACGTTTTCTTCACTAGTGAATATCTGCAGGTAAAATGATGATGAGCTGCGTTTTTTGTTGACAATTTTAAAATAAGGTTGGAGGTTTGTCCTTTCTCTCTGCCTCTTCATCAGCTGATGACGTCACGGCTGCGCGGACCGAGTGGGGGTGGGGGTGGGGTCAGACTCGTGTTTTATTACTGAGCCCTGTTGTGGCTCATTATTATTATTATTATTATTATTATTAATAATAATAATAATAATAATAATAAAATGGGAGACTCAGTTGAAACAGCTGAGGTAAATGTGTTGAAACTAAATCACAGGAGATGGCCAGAAAGTTTGGAAGCGTGTGTTCATCATGTGTTAATAAACAAACGGCATTTAACATCATTAGCGTTAACGAGCTTTTACGGCAGATAGGACTTTACTGTCGCCCAGAATATTTTACTGAGGATGTTTTTCTGATCAACACCCGGCTCCAGAAACCAAAACCAGGTCTGTAACCGACGTCACCCCGTCTTAGAAGCGTGTCTCCATCCACCGCTCCAGCTGCGCCGCTGAGATCAAAGACAGAAACGGGGATTCTGTGCTGGGGGAACCCCCGCAATGATTTTGTGCATTTCCAGTAGCACAGACTTGAACACGTTTGTCGAATGATTTGTGCAATAATCAGATTTTTATTTTATTTCCACAAAATGCAAATTCTAGATTAGATAGTACAGAAAACGAGGACGACTTGCCGTCAAATTTTAAAGCCGACATTTTTGACGTCAGGCCGTCCTAATGACGGCGGGATGGTTCACTGGCTAATACTATGCCTCCCAGTCGCAGCAGTAACTTTTTTCTTCTTTTTTTAGCTACACTTGCCAGTACGTTTTCAACCCTTCGTAAACTGTTTAAAATATAATGACTAATCTGTTTGTGTTTTACCTTCTTTGTTTATTTAGCCAGTGTGAGGTGAGGTGAGCAGAGTAAATCAACTAAAATGCTGCTTGGAAATGACCAAAATACTGCCGACACCACCGGGAGTTGAACCGGCATCAGCAGATGGCAAAACGAGATAAAAGGCAGATGCTTATGCCACTGGACCACAAAAGCCAATTCAATAGCAATCTCCTCTATGACGCTGTTGTAGGCGCGTATTGTCGTAGCAGGTGTGGGCGGAGCTTTGCTGAAATTAAGCATTTCATTTCCGGGTATAAATTCAGGCTGATGAAAATAACCCGGTAATATTTTATCATATATTGTTCCTACCTTTGCTCTCAAAGTTTTAAAATAGCATGTTATATAATCTTTAAAAGGCTAAATCCAATCTTTTTCACCCGATTCCGATCCTTTTAAAATCACATGATCTGGTCCGGATCAGATAATCCCTAGTTCAGAGTTCATCTCCTGGTCCCGGGTCCCTGTAGGCCCAGTATGCTACCTGCATCACTCCTATATAACATTTATCATCTGGAAACAGGCCCAGTCAGAGACCTTTTGGGGGCTTCATTTCACAGTTTTTAATATCATTTCCGTATTTGATCAGAATACAACAAAACGCTTTTAGCATATTAACCCTTTAACTTCCTCAACAAGAAGTTGTAATAGTTATGATCTATTGTAAAGTCATAATCATGTACAAATATTCATATTAAGATAACATTTCTTTTATATTCAAACATCTCAATATTTTAAATGGATTTTTTTTGTTTATTAATTATTTTCAGTAAAGACGAGCTTGAACTTCTGGTTAGATGGTTAAACAGGTGAAGGGATCGTTTGGTTTCATTTAGACTGAAACTAAAACAACACAACGTTTTATATTTTAGTCCATTTCTGTCGATGCAACATTTGACCTCACAAACCAGTAAAAGACTTTACTGGTTACTTGAAGGGCCTGGTTCCTCTCTCTCACTCTCTCATAATACGTTTCGTTTTATGAAATGAAAAAAATAAAAGCTGATTTTATATTTTTCTCTATTTCATTTAAAAATATACACACTTTTAACTGATCTGTGAGGTTTGCTTTAGAAAAAACTAAACAATAAGCAGACAAATGTGTGTTATTTGTGCGTCATAAACAAAGTCGTGTAGCAAAAGGTTTAACTGATACGCTGTTGGACTTTAATGGTGAGGTCTGACTAAACTCTAGCGCCACCTGCTGGGCCATATGCACAACAGTTTTAGACGTAAATGCTTAACTGAGGGCTAATCCACCCTGCTGTAGCTGAGTAAAGACAGAAACGCTAAACCCTCACCCATCATGATGTCCTTCATGACCGAGTGCAGAACCACCTCCTCAAAGATGTTCTCCACAAGGATGAAGTGGGCAAAGTCCTCAAAAATCAGCTCCTGGAAGCGTGGAAGCTCCTGGTGATCAACAAACAAACATCTATCCACAGCTGAACTGTGCAGGTGAGTGGGTGTTCAGGTGTCCAGCAGAAACTCACCGAAGCACAAGCTGGGCCCAGCTGCTTCAGCATGTAGGGGATGAAGATCTGCAGAAGAGCCTCTCGGAAGAAACACTTCCTCACAGTGCTGCTGTCATAGTCGAACTTCTAAAAATCCCAACATGAGAAACCAGAAAAAGCTTCAAGGTGAACTGAGAAAATGTCTCCATGTCCATTCATCATCAGCGCTTTAGCTTGATGTTCCTCTATGTTTCTGACGGGTTGATGTTGGAGGAGGTAGTGTTGTGTGTTTGACCTTAATGACACGGTCCTGGCAGCGCTGGATGGTCTTACACAGATCCTCAGGAGCTTGAGACTCCAGACTCTGGTGAAGGATCTGCTCAAACGTATACACGGCATTGTCCATTTGCTGAAGACACAGAGACACAGACAGAGACAGGACATCAGTGCACATCTCTGCCATAATGACCCTGAAAGACTATGTTCACTCATTTTTCCATCTCCAATGGTCATTAGTATAAATGAATGCCAGAGTCGATCTCTGAGGGAGAAAAGCTTTGGTGCTCCTGTTTTAGGAACTAGACGTGAGCAACATCACAGCTGAGCTTCAGACGACATGACCTGGAGTCATACTTCCTGATATGTGGTCATCTCTCCTCTGATTGGCTAACAGCAACATGACTCTACCACTGACTGTTTGCTCTGCAACGTTGATGTTTTATCTCCACAAATAACACAAGTCTGGAGGAGTTCTGCTGTGTGGTGGAGTTGCTAATGCTAACGGTTAGCTTCTACTAGCCGAGACGTTCTCTGCTGTTTCCTGGATGCTAAACCAATAACAGCCTTCCCCGTCGTGAGTCAAGATGGGTGAGTCCATGAATGTTAAGTGACAGTGTGACGTAGATCTGTCAGGATTTTCTAATCCTAGAGTTTCACCATCTATTTTCTATCAGAAGCTAATGCAGGAGATAGGTGGAGGAGACTATTTTCATGTTCAGCCTGCATGAAACACTCAGAATGACTGATTATATTTCAAAAATAAAACGTAAAAACGGTTTCTCAGTGAACTTGGTCTTTAAGGACCTATGCACATGTCCCACACCATGATGGACATTTAGTACATCCCATTTGTCTCATCTGCTCCAGGTCATGAGACGTCAGCTTCCTGATGTTGAAGTTGAAACTTTAAACTAGAGTCAACAAAACCAGCTCAGTCTACTGATCCAGGCTGACCTCTGACCTTATTCTGTAGAACTGAATACCAACAGCCTGAGACATGATGAACAGCCTCACAGCTGAACTCTGAATGACCCACCTCCCCATCGGGGCCTCTGAAATGGGAAAGTCATTTATCCTGAAATCCTCGGAGTTAAGGAAGCGAGCTGCTGTGTCAGGATCACGGCCCGGTTCCTGACACAAGAACAATCATAGCTTTGTTTCTGTGGTTCTTTACTTCTATTGTTATCTCAACATGTTCATCGCCTTCAACTTTCACTCACAGAAACAAACAAAAACAATCAGCCTAATGTGTAACACACACCAGGAGCCTGTAGGTTTACCCCAACTCAGAAATGCACTCAGTCATGCTGGAATTTCACAGAGCATCAAACCCAGGAAGCATGAACTTAACCGGTGGAGGGACACCAGGATGGACCCGTCTCACCGGAGCTGGGACAAAGTCCGTCCACGTGCAGGTCAAGTCCTTCCAATTCAGTGCAGACGTGAGTCCAAAATCAAGAACACCAACTTTATCCTTACTTACCAGACATCTGACCAGAACCCCCCCATGATACCCAAACAACCCCTAGTGGTGCACCTGTTCTAGGCTCCGCCCCCACCGTATAGATGAATGAAATATTTCCCTAAAATCCACCTCAAATCCTAACTTCCAGGCCCAGGTCCCGAGTGCTCAGGTTTTTGTTCCAAACATGGTTGTGTCCATAAATGGAGACAATATTTGGATAAGAGAGAAGGTGGAGACGCTTGATCCATCTAAACTTAAAAGTCATGATTCAAGTTCAAGCCCTAAACACTCATTTGACCCAAAGCTTGTAATCAATTACAGAGTAGAATATTCTCTTTCCTGAAAGTAGGAATGGTTCCTAAAGAGTGTAAGTGAAGTCACGAGTCACTAGTGTGAAA
Source organism: Aphyosemion australe (assembly GCA_006937985.1). NCBI lineage: Eukaryota > Metazoa > Chordata > Actinopteri > Cyprinodontiformes > Nothobranchiidae > Aphyosemion > Aphyosemion australe. The sequence goes on along the minus strand of SSNS01000499.1, from coordinate 285,466 downwards.
GTCTAGATTAGCCTCCAGGTCTTCCATGGGTCGATGTGACCTGTTAGTGCAAGTCATGAGTCCATGTATCAGTTTTTGTTCCATTTTCTGTTGAAAATCAAAAAATTAATAACAGATTTTTTTTTTTTAATCAGACACAATAAAGTACTTGTTTTTCATTTTTTTCTATTTTGGTCCAGATCAAATATCCTAAAAGGATCTGAGGTAAAGTGTTTCAGTTATTTTAGTTTATTTGGCACAACTTGTGAAGTAGAATTTAGCCCTGTGTAGTGAACGTACGCTGTCCTCACAGCACGTACCTACGTGTAGCTAGCAGCTAACAAATGACTAAAACAAATACAAGAATTTCTTATCTAAAGATCTTTATAAATGTTTTATCACCATAGCTATAATACACAGAAGAAAAACAAATCCATGACTAATACACACATTAGTGTCACGCTTAGGGAGAACGAGATTCAGCTGCTGTTGGAGACTAAATAAACATGGAACTTTTGCTGTTACTGACTTAAATTGAAGTAGTTGTCATTTTTCATTAAAATGTTTAAACTGTAAGCATGAGTTGGGTTTATGTGGACAGGTGTGGTGCTGATGTAGGTATCCTTGCATCAGGACCGGAGCACGCGCCAGTCTGAGTCAACTACCCCTGGCTGCAGTACACAGATCGGGGAAGGGTGCAACGTGGGCGGAGTCAAACGATTGACCCTGCCCACCACGCGGCGTCATGTTAAAAAAACCATGTCAAGCATAACAATGATAATCAAATAACATGTTTGGTGGATTTCAATAAAATATATAGAAAGCGCTGATGATTAAAGAGGAGCTAGAATGTAAACCAACATGTTCCTTGTTGTTGTTGAATAAGATAGCTTGGGTGGTCAACAGTAGCATGCCAGAAAGTAGAAAAAGGCGAGAGAAAAACTCCTGTTCTGATGAAACCTTCATTAACCTGTCATAAAGGGGAGCCACGCCTCCTCAAACATGCATGTCTCCAGAGTCTGAGGCCTTCTGGGGAAACCAACCAATCAGCAAGCAGCTCATTATCATATTCATGTCCTGGCCGAGTGGGAGGGGCTAACAGCTCTTTTCACAGCAAGGCTGGTTTAGTGGGTTTAGAAAGGCCTGTATCAGGGCTCCTGGGACAGATGAAAGCCAAAAGAACATTTCTGCTGCTTTTAGAGGCTCAAAGCTGTTTTAGATTGTTGATTAACTGCATTTTATGACCACATTAAGTTAAATGAAATAGGTGCCATTTTTTTGATCAAATCTTCTTCGGTACGTTCATTCTGTGTATCTACTGTAATCCTTTAACTTTGGTTCTTTTAAAACACAGATAGGAGATCTTATTACCTTATTCTGCTGACGTTTCGACCATCGCTGTGGGGGCCACAGCGATGGTCGAAACGTCAGCAGAATAAGGTAAGATCTCCTATCTGTGTTTTAAAAGAACCAAAGTTAAAGGATTTGATCAAATCTGTTCCGATATTCTTATTATTCTTTATTGTACTCTTTTGTATGGTATTTGTGTATTTTATAGTATGTATTTTATGGTACCATATATATTATTATTGCACCTGACACCAAGACAAGTTCCTCGTGCTGTAAACTGACCTTTACTGCTATTGACAATAAAAACAGTTCTGACTCTGATTTTTATAATTAAATAAAAAGCTTTTGTATGGGGCACCATTCATTATTATTTATATCATGATCAGGTCTGGTGCCAAAATGTGGATCTTTGGTAAAACATGTTTCTTTATGTATCTTAAATGTAAATACCACTACACATAAGAATATGAAGGTTACATAATATTCTATATACATTGTTGTCTAATAAATGAACACTAAAACAATGGTAATACATTTACATTTCCATGAGCCCTCACAACTTCCCACACAACTTTTTACTGAGGTTCAGCTCCCACTGAACGTGAAACCTGTTACTTGGGCCAGCTGAACTGGAACAGTGAAGTAAAATCGACATTTAATATTGGACTTCTAACTATATTAAAGCAGAAACAGCTATGAAAAATGTTTGTGCATTTGATACACTTACACATTCTTATTTATAACTTGTCAAGTCTTCTTTTTTACTGTAAGTCTGTTATTTTATCCATTCTGCCTTTATTTATTTAATTTTTTAATATTCATTTTCCGAGTGAGTGTAAAAACAGTATAGATATAGACACGTAAACTTTTTGTACACTCAGTTATGTCAGCTCCATTAAGGGGAACAGAGACTGAATTGTGCTGTTGATACTTCTTAAAACATGCCAGGGTTTGAGGTGGGGTGGTGAGACGGTGGACCCAAGGATGCAGACTTGATGTTTCATAAAGGTAAATTTAAAGAGACTATGTGGATTTTTTAATTTTTATGCTCGCGATTGCCCCCTCAGGCCAAACGTGTAACTGCAGCTTCAATAGTAAGCTCGTGAACGAGGCATGCATGCTGTACTTCTGAATGAAAACAACAGCTGAGTCAGTCCTGCTGCTGATGGCTCTGCTAAATTGTCTTTCAAATCTGTCTCCACACAATCAGCAATGTCCAATACAGCTTCATCCAGGCCAACACAAGGAAGTTGGTCAACCTCATCCTGTGATGCACACCTATTGCACAAGACAAATACATTTTATATAATCAGTGAATAGAAAGTGAGAGTGGGAATGTTACTACGGAATTACAAAAAGCCAATAATAAAACATACCTTATTGATATTGGAGGTACATATTCTGAATCATACGGGTCTAAAGTTCCTTCTCTTTCCAGCTCTAATCTGGAAGTAAAAACAGCAGCAAAACATGATTATATATACCGACATATAGCCATTGCATTTCTATGAGAATAATTTGTTACTTACACACTGTTTCCAAACTATTGGCTTGTTCCTCATCTAAAGAGTTCTTTCAGCTCCATCGATTTGATGCTACAAAAACAAACAGAATACATCAATTATGAAAACATAGGGTGTGCATCAAATGATAAAAGCCCTGCATATTTACCTTTCCTCCAACAATTCTACTCCTTGATCTGCTTTTAGAGGTTCAACTCCTGCGATCTGGAAGTCATCCCTGTAGATAAGTAGTACACAGTATTTCTTTTATTTTATGTGGAGAACTATAATCTGAAATAGGAGTTGCATTTTGTTTACAAATACCTATCAGACTCCCCTGCAGTTACTGAACTGGGGCGATGGGTCCCTGCAAACAATGCTGTAGATGGCCCATGGGGTGTCGATGTGAGTGGTCCCTTTGATAAAGTGTGCTTCTCCAAACTAAAAGAATAGAGCAACTTTGAATACTCCAGTCGTAATGTGCACATGTTTACAATTGAGAGTCAGTAATATAAACACTTGATTTGATTAGCGACACAGTTTTACAAAGTTTAGACTGTTCTACACAATTCTAATAAATCAGACAATGTACTCTGATGGAGACACGCTAAACAAGCAGCCTAAAAATGTTCCTACTATGACATACGTAAGCCCCCGGTATGCTTTGAAAGCACCCACAACCCTTACCCCACACGTATTTAGTAATAATTTCTTACCTGTCCAGCAACAATGCCAACTGCGGTTCTTTTGTCATACTGAGAGACTCTCTCAGCATTTTCCACTTCTCAAATGCCAGAACGATGTTTATCCTTGTTCTTTGACTTTGGCGACCAGACTCAAGTTTTGCCCTTTTTGTCGCGCTGGAATACACTCTTGGTTTCTTTGTCTTGTTTGGGGTCTGGGCTGGAGTTTCGCCGGTGCTTGAAGCAGCTCTCATCTTGTTCTTGGCTGAATCGACTACCAAAACCACCTCTCGCTCTGCCGCTAAACTACAGTTAGCAAAGAAACGCTGCCGGCTATGCCTGAGCGTGAGCATGCATGACGTCATCACGCATTACGCTGCCTCTGGAGGACACTGGGGAAGCCTGCTTGTTCGACCCGAACATGATCTTTTCTGTGAGTTTACAGGAATACAGAGACAATCACAGTAAAAATGCCAGGGCTCATTCTACAGGACCAGGGCATTGCAGGAGAATGTATGAGGAAGAAATAAAAAAAAAAAGATCTGATTGTCTGTTGGTGTGAACATGAACAACTCCTGATGAAGGTCTTCTGACCGAAAGCTTGATTAAAACTAACTGCAGATAGAAGTGTGCGGATTTTTTCCATTTTGATAAGAAATTTTTAATTTCTATACATGTATTGGCTGTTAAACTTCCACATAGTCTCTTTAATAACGCAAACAAAAGCCAACACAGGAACACAGGTATAAAAAAGTACAAACAAAAGAACCAAAAAGCACACAAAAACAAGAAAACCTCCAAAAACAACTGACTGAGGAAACAGAACACTCAGACACAAACACTCTAAACACATTCCTGCAGTGTGTGGACAGAAAATGACGCTATGGCGTTTCAAATCCAGAAAACACCTGCATCTTCCTTTTGTCTATAATTTCTACACAGAATTCCTCATAGTCTGCCTGCAAACTAAAAATGAACAGGAACGGTTCCCTGATGTCTTTGATCTCCTCTTCATCCAGGCCATCACACATGTGTAACAGTTGTACTGCCCTCAAGCAAGCTTCCTTATCCATGGTGATGACCTGGGGAATGGAATGTTTTCCCTTGAAGGATCTGGTGCCACGCCACCTTGATGCCTCCAAGGTGTCCTTAAGCAGAGAATTCTCCTAATCAAAGTAAAGACAATAAATATTAAAATACAGGCTGGAGAAGGCAGAAACAGTGAAATAAGAACAGGTAACATACTCCGTTCCCTGTTCCCAGTTCCGGCAAGTTCTCAGTCTCCGCTAGAAAGGAAACAGATTGTGTTTCTTAAAGGCATATTAACAATGCAAGATGTAAAAAAGATCAGTAGCTTATTTTAGGTATACTGGTTTAATGAAAATAGAGAAATGACAGCAACACCCACAGTGACATCCCATTTCTACAACCTTGGGGGTTGTCTGCAATAAAACTGGTTTGAACAATACCTGATGCTTCACAGCCTGAACCTTTTACGAGGGACCACTTCCAGATCCTGAATAAGTGAAGGGATTATGCTTAAAGCCTAATTTATACTTCTCTGTTTTTTCAGGCACCGCCATGATCCGTCGTTGCAAGAGCTCTGCAGCAGGCATGCGAGGACAGACGGAGTCGAGCTCTCTTTTCTAAAGGCTGAGTTATACTTCTCCGTCAGCTCTGCGGGCTAGAGACGCATACGCGTTGATGGAGACGTTTTATGTTTATACTCCTTCGTTGGCTGGGGGGTGTTGCAAAGCCTGGACAGCAGAGGGCGTAGCACTTTACTGGGGTATCCTGCCACCATACAGCCACGTATCCGGTCTACGATATTGTATTTACTACTGTGTTTACATTGTTTTAATGTATTTTAGAGAGTTTTTAACACGGACGAATTTGTCCCTCATTCTCCTCCACCTCTTCATGCTGTCGGCATCTCTAAATCCACGTTTCTCGTCATTTCCATCCACGAATAAAACGCTCGCTGTGTATCTTTGTGCTCCTTCAGTCACGGGTGAATAAACTTTCATATTTTCGAACTTTTTTCGCGAGGTGTTCTTCAATCTGCTCCGTGTCTGCCGCTAGATATCTTCAGCTCTCTTTATTTGAGTCGGCAGTGGCGGTGCTGTTGACGTACTTCAAGGAAGCGGCGTCCTGACCAATCACAGGCTTGCGCTCTCCGTGGCTCTCGACGGACAGTTATTTTTGGGGGCATGTCTCCGTTACCCTCCGCGAGCTCGTCCGAGAGCCCTTGCGTCGACGCAAAATGGCGCTGCGTGTCTCCGTACTGACGCAGACGGAGAAGTATAAATTAGGCTTAAACATCCATCCAACGAGACGTAGAGCGCAATCTTGTGATTGGCCAGAACGCCGCTTCTTTAAATACGTCACCAGAACCGCCATTGCCTCCTCAAAAAATAAAAAGAGCCGAAGATATCTAGCGACAAACACGGAGCAGCTTGAAGAATACCTCGCTGTAAAACTCTGAAAATATGAATGTTTATTCACCCGTGACTGTAGGAGTATAAAGATACGCAGCACGTGTTTTATTTGTGGACGGAAATGACGAGAAACGTGGGTTTAGAGGTGGCGAGCGCATGAAGAGGTGGAGGAGAATGAGGGACAAGTTTGTCCGTGTTAAAAAGTCTCTAATTAAAGAAACTAATTCATGCGTTCATCTCCAGCAGACTAGATTATTGCAATGGTCTCCTGACTGGTCTTCCCAAAACAGCCGTAAAACAACTGCAGCTTATTCAGAATGCTGCTGCTAGGGTCCTAACAAGAACTAAGAGAACTGAGCACATCATCCCCGTTCTAAAAACTCTGCACTGGTTATCAGTAAACTACAGAATCGATTTTAAAGTGCTTCTGCTAGTCTATAAATCACTCAATGGTATGGGGCCTAAGTACATGTTGGATCTCCTTCCAGTATCTACACCTAGCAGGGCTCTCAGATCCCTAGACAGCAGTCAGCTGGTAGAACCTCGGGTCAGAACCAGACAGGGTGAAGCTGCTTTTAGTCATTATGCTGCTCATAGATGGAATCAGCTTCCTTATGACCTCAAACAGGCCCCAACTCTAGTAACTTTTAAATTTTCATGTATTCGTTAGCCTTTGATTGAATGTTTCTTATGTTGCTCCTTCTGCACTAACTGCTAAACTTTTGACTATGCCTTTTATCTAACTGTCTGAATGATTTCTTTGTGTATTTTGATTAATGTTTCTGTTGTTCCTGCTCTGTAAAGCACATTGAATTGCCTCC
>SSNS01000499.1:260928-278121 GCA_006937985.1 Aphyosemion australe | reverse complement strand
CAAGCAATAGTTTGACTACAAGATTAATTAATCAAATTACCTCTCACCTGTTTTACTTTTTGCTTCCTGCAATCTGTCTTCCTCAGACCTTGGTGATGCAATTACAACATTGTTTTTGTTGTTCTGTTGACAGTGAGTAAAACAGCACGTACTGTAAGTCAAGAGGTACTGGTTAATTTACTAATGTCATGTATATTCCCCCAGGATACAATGTTCAGATACAAATACTGTGTTTTTAATGTACCAAGCAAACATTTTACATACTAAAAAGGTCTTACCATCAAAACAAACGCACCACAGTTGTTGGAGCACGCTTGCGTTGTTAGGCCCGAACAAGGTATTTTAATAAAAGAAAACAGTAAATGTTTGCAAATGCTATGAAGTCATATCTCACCTGGTACACCAATGCAATATTCAGTATGTGTTCTATACTTGTGCAATACCGGATTCACATTGTCTGTGTCTCTTACAGTATGCTGCATAGTGTTGTTACCAAGTTTGCTTTCATCTTTTATTTGTGTTTTTTTTTAGTGATCTAAGATTACAATACTAGATTACTGCCTATGTGTATATACATGTATCCTTGTTTTTATCTTTCTTCTAATTACCCTTTGAGTGATGGTGCTGCTGTGACAAGTGAATTTCCCCACTGTGGGATCAATAAAGTCTATTCTATTCTATTCTATTCTATTCTAACATCATTCACGCCAAGCTCCATCCTGGGGCCAGGAGACAGGCTGTGAGCAATGTGTCTGTGCAAAGAGTAGGTGGAAATAACTCAAAGTAACTCAACTAAAGTCAACTTTTGATTCAAATGCATAAAGACTTTGAACAAAGTGAAAATGAATAAATAAGAGGCTGAACTTGGAACGGCTCCACTCAAATAAGAGTTCTGTTTCCATCTAAAAAAAAATCTGCTTTCATCAACTACCTCACCAACAGGCCACAGTACGTGAGGCTGCACAACTGTACATCTGAGGTGGTTGTGTGCAGTACTGGAGCTCCGCAGGGTACAGTGCTCTCACCCTTTCTCTTCACCTTCTACACCTCGGACTTCACCTACAACACCAGCAGCTGTCACCTCCAGAAGTTCTCTGATGACTCGGCCATCGTCGACTGTGTGTCTGAGGGGAACGACCAGGAGTACAGGTCAGTCATCATGGACTTTGTGGACTGGTGTGAGCGTAACCACCTTCGCTTGAACACCAGTAAAACAAAGGAAATGGTGATTGACTTCCAGAAAAACACTCCTCCTCACTCACCAGTAAACATCCAGGGAGCAGACATTGAGGTGGTGGACACCTTTAAGTACCTGGGTGTTCACCTCAACAGTAAACTGAACTGGTCCCACAACACAGATGCTCTGTATAAGAAGGGCCAAAGCCGCCTCCATCTCATGAGGAGGCTGAGGTCCTTTGGAGTTAAATCCCAGCTGCTGAAATCCTTTTATCACTCTGTTGTTGGCTCTGTTATTCATTCTGCTGTGGTCTGCTGGGGTGTAGGCAGCTCTGACCGAGACAGAAAGAGACTGAACAAGCTGGCTACCAAAGCTAGCTCGGTTCTGGGCTGCCCGCTGGATTCTGTTGAGGAGACGTGTGAAAGGAGGATGCTGGGGAAGATGACCTCCATCTTAAGAAACCCCTCCCATCCACTGAACTCCACTGTGGAGATCATGGACAGCTCCTCCAGAGGTAGACTGAGACATCCCAGATGTAAAACTGAGCGCTATTGCAGATCCTTCATCCCCTCTGCTGTAAGAGTGTATAACTCCTCAGTTTAAGCTGTACTGGTATCATCCTGGTACACAATAACACCAATGCAATATTCATGTGTTCTATACTTGTGCAATACCGGATTCAGATTGTTGTCTGTGTCTCTTACAGTATGCTGCATAGTGTTGGAACCAAGTCTGTTTTTATCTTTTATTTGTGTGGTTTTTTTTTTAGTGATCTAAGATTGCAATACTAGATTACTGCCTATGTGTATATACATGTATCCTTGTTTTTGTTTATCTTCTAATTACCTTTTGAGTGATGATGCTGCTGTGACAAGTGAATTTCCCCACTGAGGGATCAATAAAGTCTATTCTAATCTATCTGTGTCACGAATCAAAATAGTTAATTCATGGAATATTTTGGATCAAATAAAAACAGAACCATTGATTAAAACAAACAAAAAGGACAAGTGGTTTAAAACAGAACCACCACCATCATCCAGATAGGATGATGCTAGGTGAATAGATGGTTCTGCTCTCATCTCTCCAGCCGCTGCCACAGAGGAGATCTAAAGAAAATCTCCCTGTTCTGAGGCCTCAGTATCTGTTAAATGTTCAGATTCAAACACAACCAGATACATTGAGTTGTGAATGTTACTGAAATCCCCAAAAAGCTGTAATTCATTTAATTATAGCAAAACATTCAAATCAGCTATGATCAACTTTGTTGTGTAAAGAAAAAATATAAATATATTTACACAGAGTGTCCAACGTCCAGGTAGGAACACTGGGAGAAGGATCCACTGTAGACTGGTTGCATCGTCCTGTAAAAACACATCAGTAGCTGAATATGAAATGCTCCAACTTCACTCACAAAAGCAAAAACAAACTACAACCAAATTACCAGTAGGTGATCCATGTTATTCTGCCCTTTGTAAGCTACAGTGAATTGTAGGTTGTAAGTTGGCCTATAGCGCCCTCTAGTGGCTATGTGTGTAGTATTGTTTTGGTTGCTCTGAAACGGCAGAAAAATCCAAGATGGCTGAACGTAATGTCGAAGCGTTCCCGTGTTGAGCAGTTATCAATCTTCAAACGTTGTTGCTTTGGACAAGATTTGTCTGTAAGTATTAGTTAACAAAGTAAGGATTTTCTTTTCATTTTGTGTGTAAACAGTGTAATAACTTGCACTTTTTGTGGCATTATGAGCACGTTATTTGTGTTAGCCTAATGTTAGCATGTGAGAAGCCAGTTGCTATGTTGGTTAGCTGATCTTTTACTTTATATGTTTCAGTTTTACGATGGTCAAAGAGAAGGCAATGGTCAGAGGCCATTCTTCAATAAATCAGCACAAAAAAGCAATTCAAGTCTGTTTATTGGAGCATCGTTATCTCGCTGTCTAGCTGGTGAAAACTAGGAAACTCAGAGTGAGGATGGCACACGTGGTTCATCGATGAAGGTGGGAACCAAGTGGAAATGACATAGCTGTCTGCAGCAAACGTAGTCTACTCTCTGTAACAGAGTTTGTTAACCTGTTAACCTCAAAATATATTGACTGTCATCATGCTAACACGACGCTAACATGTACCATCTCAACAAGGAAGACCAACATCAATTACTCAGATGTAGGCTATCAGAATATCTAATGCTTATGAATGGTGCCTTTTCAAGTCTGCTTAAATCACATCATTTACTTACTACAATTAGTTGCTAACTAGTTAAATTGGCTTCACATTATTCTTACCTTATTCTGTATTTAGCATGTAACAACGATCAAAAAACATATTTTCCCCGCGTTAAAGTATAATATGTCCTCCCAAAAGTAACGATCACATAACATTTTCTCCCTAAAGCTATAATATTTCCCCTCAACAGTACGTCGTGCCGGATATTATAATTATCTAAAACTCAGAAAAAGACATTTTAAGTCCAGGTTAATAAGATTTTCACCCCAACATGAATGCTGGGTATCGTTAAAACTGAATGAAAAACCTTGCCTACCTCCATTCTGCCAGCTACTTCTCTCTCTGTCACAGTAAGCGCACCCTCTCTCCAGTGAGAGGCGTTAAATGTTGGACTCCGCCCATGTTGCGCCCCGCCTCGATCTGTGTAGTGGGTGGAGCCACGGTTCGAGTCACACCAGAGGTTTTTTTCTGTTTTTTCTTATTCATGCCTGAAGTGCCCTGCTGCTGCGAAGCCTGAAACCCGCGCTCCGGTGACGTCACCTCACTGGCACAGCCGTGCAGCGCACACCCCACTGTTTTTGCAGTTGGTAGATTCCTCTGATCTGCTGAGTTCAAAAGTAACTCATGAGGTGAAAAAGTATGAAAGCCAGGCAACGGTTTTTCTGGAGGACTGGGAGGAGATGCAGGAAGATCAGAGACAGGAAAATAATCACATAAAAAACAGAAAACAAAACAAAGAGCTTGAAAATGAAAAAGGTAGATTTATCACTTTTAACTGTATAAAGCAATCATTTCTATGTAATATTTATAGATTTAATACAATTCAGACTACTTTCAAAACTCCGTCCCACATCCAGGGCTGTTTTAAGGCATTTGGGGGCCAAGGCAAAATAGACATGGAGCCCTCCGTCCCCCCACCCACACAGCTCAATTCACTTAAGAGGGCAGTGTGTCAAGTGTACATTTTGTTATTGCATTTATTTAATAAACAATCATTTTCTGGGGGGCCTGGTCTGCCCAGAGGCCCCTGCACCCCCCACCCCACCCCAATCTCACGGGGCTCCCCTGGAAACCTCTGTGTAATTTGTACCCTGGGTGGAACCATTTCAGAGCTGGTTACCTTTCTCATGAGGATCTGGGCTCTCTGGATAAACACGGAGGGGCTGGAGATGTCAAACCTCTGCTGCAGTCCCTCCAGACTCAGTTGTTCAACCTTCTCATAGCAGCTCTGCATCTTAACTGGATGGAAGGCCAGCATGGAGATCTTCTCCATATGCTGAGGAAGAGGAGGACTGTTTAACAGGCTGATTGTTTTCAGAGGCACAGATTCCCACATGTCAGCCATGTCATCACCTGTGCCACCGTCTCCTTTGTCCTGTTGTTGAGGGTGTTCTTGCTCATTTCCACCAACTCCCTGAAGAAAACATCTCGGACCTCAGAGAAGCCTCGACTGGTTGGCTCCATCAGAGCATCCAGGATGGAACTGATGTGCGGCTCAATGCTCACCCTCAGCAGCTTCTCCGCTTTGGGCAGAACTGCAGCTGGAGGGGAGTGAGATCAGAGAAGTTCAGCACAGCAGGTCTATTTGGAGAAGAAACTGGTTATGTACATGTTATTTTTATTTGACCATTTATAAGGGATCAACCTCACTGTGAAATAAAATTTCTAACATAGAGCAGGACACCAAGCTGACAGTGAATATGAAGGGAACCTTTGCTCTGGAGCATACAGGTGTGTGTTAACACGATGCCCCTCAGCGTGGGAAGGACTAAAGTTCATTTTTATGGTTTGTTTGTGGAGTCCATCAAGTGGAAAACATTTAAATCAGTGGCTGGTTTTCTCAGGGGTGGACGTCCCAGCAAGGTCATCTCAAGATCAAGAATTAGAAAAGTCAACGTGACAAGAGTTTTGTTTGTGTTGAGCAGCGTAGCTTATAGTCACCCGCTGATACCCGTCTGATGCTCCTGTTCACATTAGCTTCAGCAATGACTGAAAGTACCGACTGCGTCAGAGAAACAGGTCAGTGGTCTCACTCACCTTTGACCTTGGTGGTGACATGCTCCTTAGATGTGATGATCTGGTCCATGTCTGTTCGTATGGAGGCTTCCAGAGTGGAGCGCGCCACCTCACAGGTGTGCACCATAGCCTCATACTGAGCCTGGCACTGCGCCTGCACCATGCTGTACACCGTGTCACTGATCTACACACACACACACACACACATACACACACACACACACACACACACAGATATTTATTAGATGATTTATTATGAATACTAATCCTGCTCCTAACAAAATTTTTTCCAGTTTCTAATGGTCCTTCCTCTCGTGAGCATCCATCAGTAAAAGAGTAGAATTCCTTCATTTCCACGGTTCTTATTCCCAGGTTTCTCTTTGAGGAACTGGACTCATGTAACTGGGTATCTCTGTAACAATCCTATAATGCTGAGCCTCTTTCAGCTCAATCTTCATCTGTTTTAATGTTCAGACTCTGTTACTGTAGAGATTATGACGCAGTAGCAGGATATCAAGTAAGACAGGGAATGTTTTTACTGGCTCCAACACTTTGGCTGTGTCAGAATCCAGGGGTAGATGCTTGTGAGTACGCGTACTAAACAGTCCACCAAGGTCGGGTCCGGAAGTCAGCGGCTCTGAATTCGAACGATCTATGGCAGCGGAGCGCATCACCTGTGTTCCAATGATTTCACCTCACCCGCACAGCACACACTCCACTATTTTTCCAGACAGTAGATTAATTTGAACTGTTTAGTTCAAAAGTAACTCATGAGGTGAAACAGGAGGAAGTCAGGAAACAGTTTTTTCTGGTGGATGGAGAGGAGAAGCAGGAAGATCAGAGACAGACAGGACAGGAAAATATTCAAATAAAAAACAAGAAAACAAAACAAGGAAAATGTTGGTAGATTTATCCCACTACACCTTTTGACCTTCATAAAGCATTAACTCATAAGCGTGTAATATTTGTATATTTGATACAATTCAGATCAACTTCAAAATTCAGTCCCACATCCAGGGCCGTATCAAGGCATTTTGGGGGCCAAGGCAAACAGACAAACCCTGCCCAGGAGTATTAATTATAGTGTTTGCAAAAACACCACGGTTTACATATGAATTGTTTTAGAGCCATTTTGTTGGCAGAATCTGATATTAATTTTACCACTCACATTGACACCCCATGGGCCATCTACAGCAGTGTTTGCAGGGACCCATCGCCCCAGTTCAGTAACTGCAGGGGAGTCTGATAGGTACTTGTAAACAAAATGCAACTCCTATTTCAGATTATAGTTCTCCACATCAAATAAAATAAATACTGTGTACTACTTATCTACAGGGATGACTTCCAGATCGCAGGAGTTGAACCTCTAAAAGCAGATCAAGGAGTAGAATTGTTGGAGGAAAGGTAAATATGCAGGGCTTTTATCATTTGATGCATACCCCATGTTTTCATAATTGATGTATTCTGTTTGTTTTTGTAGCATCAAATCGATGGAGCTGAAAGAACTCTTTAGATGAGGAACAAGCCAATAGTTTGGAAACAGTGTGTGAGTAACAAATTATTCTCATAGAAATGCAATGGCTATATGTCAGTATATATAATCATGTTTTGCTGCTGTTTTTACTTCCAGATTAGAGCTGGAAAGAGAAGGAAGGAGCTTTAGACCCGTATGATTCAAATGATGTACCTCCAATATCAATAAGGTATGTTTTATTATTGTTTTTTTTTAATACCGTAGTAACATCCCCACTCTCACTTTCTATTCACTGATTATATCACATTTATTTGTCTTGTGCAATAGGTGTGCATCACAGGAGAAGGTTGACCAACTTCCTTGCATTGGCCTGGATGAAGCTGACAATTATAACAATTATAATTATTATATAACAATTATAATTATTATATAGGCTAACAATTATATGTGCTATTTGAGTTTCACTCAATATGCTAAAATTCTGCTTACAATAGTGGCCTGCACAGAACCCAACTAATGCTGCTACTTTGTGTGTATATTTGCACATATTATTGTTGATTTTATATTTATATTATTTCTGCATTATTTTTTGTATTCTTTTACGTTTTGCACCAAAGGGAGTGGCACTCCAATTTCACTTTACCCTGCACAAAATCAATAAAGGCTATTTTATTCTATTCTATTCTATTATATTAAATGTTATTCTATTATATTCTGTATTGGACATTGCTGATTGTGTGGAGGCAGATTTGAAAGACAATTTAGAAGAGCCATCAGCAGCAGGACTGACTCAGCTGTTGTTTTCATTCAGGAGTACAGCATGCATGCCTCGTGCACGAGCTTACTATTGAAGCTGCAGTTATGCGTTTGGCCTGAGGGGGCAATCACGAGCATAAAAATGTCAAACTCCACATAGTCCCTTTAAGTATCTCGGGGTCTTGTTCATGACTGAGGGAAAGATGGAGCGTGAGATCGATAGGCGGATTGGTGCTGCATCTGCAGTGATGCAGGCGTTGTACCGGTCTGTCGTGGTTAAAACAGAGCTGAGCTGAGAGGTGAAGCTCTCAATTTACCGGTCGATCTACGTTCCTACCCTCACCTATGGTCACGAGCTTTGGGTAATGACCGAAAGAACGAGATTGCGGATACAAGCGGCCGAAATGAGTTTTCTCCTCAGGGTGTCTGGGCTCTCCCTTAGAGATAGGGTGAGAAACTCGGCCATCCAGGAGGGGCTCAGAGTAGACCCACCCAGTTGAGGTGGCTCGGGCATCTGATTAGGATGCCTCCTGGATGCCTCCCTGGTGAGGTTTACTGGGCACGTCTAACCGGAAGGAGAACCAAAGGACATGCTGGAGAGATTATGTCTCTCAGCTGGCCAGGAAATACCTTGGGATTCCCCCGGAGGAGTTGGCCCAAGTGGCTGCGGAGAGGGAAGTCTGAGTCTCCCTCCTTAGACTGCTGCCCCCACGACCTGACACCACGAATAAGAAGACAATGGATGGATGGATGTTGAATGCAGTAGGACATTTTCTAATGTTAACTGGATCTTAGAACTTCTTAATGAGCATAAAGTGGGTGTAAAAATATAAAAAACTGGTTCATTTTAATAAAATAGCATTGAGGTGTTTTCAATGTACAAAATTCAACTTAAGCCTAATAATGCTTAGAGCTCTTCTAAAAATGTAGGTCATCTATAATTTTTTAATTACTCTGTTTTTCTTTATATAGAATAGAACCAATGTACTATATATACAGGTGCTGGTCATAAATTAGAATATCATGACTAAGTTGATTTATTTCAGTAATTCCATTCAAAAAGTGAAACTTGTATATTATATTCATTCATTACACACAGACTGATAGATTTCAAATGCTTATTTATATTATTTTGATGATTATAACTGACAACTAATGAAAATCCCAAATTCAGGATCTCAGAAAATTAGAATATCAATTAAGACCAATGTAAAAAAAGTATTTTTAAAAATGTTGGCCAACTGAAAAGTATGAACATGAAATGTATGAGCGTGTACAGCATCAATATTTAGTTGGGGCTCCTTTGGCCTGGATTACTGCAGCAATGCGGCGTGGCATGGAGTCCATCAGTCTGTGGCACTGCTCAGGTGTTATGAGAGCCCATGTTGCTCTGATAGTGGCCTTCAGCTCTTCTGAATTGTTGGCTCTGGTGTTTTGCATCTTCCTCTTCACAATAGCCCATAGATGTTCTATGGGGTTGAGGTCAGGTCAGTTTGCTGGCCAATCAAGAACAGGGATACCATGGTCCTTAAACCAAGTACTGGTAGCTTTGGCACTGTGTGCAGGTGCCAAGTCCTGTTGGAAAATGAAATCTGCATCTCCATAAAGTTGGTCAGCAGCAGGAAGCATGAAGTGCTCTAAAACTACCTGGTAGACAGCTGCGTTGACCTTGGACCTCAGTAAACACAATGGACCAACACCAGCAGATAACATGGCACCCCAAACCATCACTGACTGTGGAAACTTTACACTGGACCTCAAGCAACGTGGATTCTGAGCCTCTCCTCTCTTCCTCCAGACTCTGGGACCTTGATTTCCAAAGGAAGTGCAACATTTACTTTCATCAGAGAACATAACTCTGGACCACTCAGCAGCAGTCCAGTCCTTTTTGTCTTTAGCCCAGGTGAGATGCTTCTGACGCTGTCTCGTTCAAGAGTGGCTTGACACAAGGAATGTGACAGCTGAAAACATGTCTTGCATACGTCTGTGTGTGGTGGTTCTTGAAGCACTGACTCCAGCTGCAGTCCACTCTTTGTGAATCCCCCCCACATCTTTGAATGGGATTTGGTTCACAATCCTCTCCAGGGTGTGGTTATCCCTGTTGCTTGTAGACTTTTTTCGTCCACATCTTGTCCTTCCCTTCACCTCTCTATTGATGTGCTTAGACACAGAGCTCTGTGAACAGCCAGCATCTTTAGCAATGACCTTTTGTGTCTTGCCCTCCTTGTGCAAGGTGTCAATGGTCGTCTTTTGGACGACTGTCAAGTCAGCAGTCTTCCCCATGATTGTGTAGCCTACAGAACTAGACTGAGAGACCATTTAAAGGCTTTTGCAGGTGTTTTGAGTTCATTAGCTGATAGAGTGTGGTACCAGGTGTCTTCAATATAGAACCTTTTCACAATATTCTAATAATCTGAGATCCTGAATTTGGGATTTTCAATAGTTGTCAGTTATAATCATCAAAATAATAGAAATAAACATTTTAAATATATCAGTCTGTGTGTGATAAATGAATATAATATACAAGTTTCACTTTCTGAATGGAATTCCTGAAATAAATCAACTTTACAAGTTGATGCGTGGTCTTGGTTCTGTCCTTGGTCCAGCCATTTTGAACATCGTGAACACCAGTCTTTCCACTGGTGTATTTCCTATGGCCTTCAAAAAAACGGTTGTGCAGCCGATTTTGAAGAAGCCTGGGTTGGACTATTTTAACTTTGACAATTTGCGCCCAATTTCTAAAGTTCCATTCCTGTCAAAGGTTCTGGAAAAAATTGTCCATTCTCAGATTTTAACCCACATGGAGTCAAATTCACTTTTGGATGTGTTCCAATCTGCTTTTAGACCACATCACAGCACCGAGTCTGCTCTGATTCGTGTGCTAAATGATATGTTGGTTGCATCTGACTCAGGGCCCCATGTATTGCTGCTGTTATTAGATCTTTCGGCAGCTTTTGACACAATCAATCACCAAATCCTGTTAGACCGTCTAGAAACATGGGTCGGTCTTTCGGGTACAGTACTGGATTGGTTCCGCTCATATTTGACTTGTAGATCTTTCTGTGTGCAGATGGGAGACTGTATATCCCCCTGTCTTCCATTGAGCTGGGGGGTGCCACAAGGTTCCGTCCTGGGGCCCCTCCTATTTTCTGTCTATCTTCTCCCTTTGGGAAAGATTTTTGAGCAGTATGGCATCAGCTATCATATCTATGCTGACGACGTTCAGATCTACCTGGCGATGAATGGGCCTAACATGGACTTACAAATTGCAGATTGCCTTGCTGATGTGAAGGGGTGGTTGGCAGCAAACTGTCTAAAACTCAATGAGTCAAAGACTGAGACTATTCTTTTTGACCCAAAGAACCTATCTCGCACACCATCTGTTCCAAATCTTCCAAGTTTTGACCTTAAACAGAGTGTCACTAGCCTTGGGGTGAAGTTGGATGTCGGTTTTTCAATGGTCCCTCAAATAAATGCTGTTGTGAAATCATGTTTCTTTCAACTACGTCGTTTAAAACGCCTGAAACCTATACTGAAACGGTCCCATTTGGAAACTGTTATTCATGCATTTATCACCTCCCGTTTGGACTATGCGAACTCCCTCCTCATTGGCACCCCTGCTACGGCACTGAACAGGCTGCAGTTGGTACAAAATGCTGCTGCAAGGTTTTTAACAAGCACACACAGGCGTAGCCATATCACCCCGGTTCTGGCGCATCTTCATTGGCTGCCCGTGACTTTCAGAGTGCGATTTAAGATCCTGCTCTTTGTTTTTAAAGCACTGAACGGTCTTGCACCATCTTATCTGTCTGACTTGCTCACACCCTATGTGCCGGTGCGCCAACTGAGATCAGCAGACCGCTTGCTTCTCTGCACTCCAAAAATGAACTACAAAACAAGGGGGGAGCGGGCTTTTGTATATGCTGCCCCTGTCCTCTGGAATGCCCTACCCATTGAAACTCGCCAATCACCATCTGTCGCTGTCTTCAAGTCACGATTGAAGACCCACTTTTATTCTTTGGCTTTTGGACAATGACTTTTTATTTTCTATTTTTATTGTTGTTTTGCCTTTGTTTTAAATTGCTTTTAGGTTGCTTTTATCTATATTTATTGATTGTTTTTAACTGTACCTGTTTTAATATCATTATTTTGTGATTGTTGCCTGTGCAGCGCTTTGGTCAGCTCACATGCTGTGTTTAAATTGCGCTATATAAATAAAACGGTATGGTATGGTTTATCATGATATTCTAATTTTATGACCAGCACTTGTGTGTGTGTGTGTGTGTGTGCGTGTGTGTGTATACAGTATAGGCCAAAAGTTTGGACACACCTTCTCATTCAATGTGTTTTCTTTATTTTCATGACCATTTGCATTGGTAGATTCTCACTGAAGGCATCATAACTATGTGGAGTTATGTACTTAACAAAAAAAGGTGAAATAACTGAAAACATCTTTTATATTCTATTTTCTTCAAAATAGCCACCCTTTGCTCTGATTACTGCTTTGCACACTCTTGCCAAAGTTAATGCCAAAGAGCTTAATGTTGGTCTCATCTGACCACAGCACCTTCTCCCAGTCACTCTCTGAATCATTCAGGTGTTCATTGGCAAACTTCAGACGGGCCTGCACACGTGCCTTCTTGAGCAGGGGGACCTTGCGAGCACTGCAGGATTTTAATCCATTGTGGTAATGTGTTTCCAATGGTTTTCATGGTGACTGTGGTCCCAGCTACTTTGAGGTCATTAACTAACTCCTCCTGTGTTCTAGGATGATTTCTCACCTTTCTCAGAATCATTGACACCCCACGAGGTGAGATCTTGCGAGGAGCCCCAGACCGAGATCGATTGATGGTCATTTTGTGTTCCTTCCATTTTGGAACAATTGCAGCAACAGTTGTCACCTTCTCTCCCAGAGTCTTGCTAATGGTTTTGTAGCCCATTCCAGCCTTGTGCAGGTCTACAATCTTGTCTCTGACATCCTTGGACAGCTCTTTGGTCCTTCCCATGTTGGAGAGTGTGGAATCTGCTTGATTGATTGATTCTGTGGACAGGTGTCTTTTATACAGGTGACTAGGTAAGACATGTGTCTTTTATACAGGTGACTAGTTCAGACAGGTGTCTTTAATGAGGGTGATTAATTGAGTAGGAGTGTCTAACCACTCTGTAGGAGCCAGAACTCTCAATGGTTGGTAGGGGTTCAAATACTTATTTCACTTAATGAAATGCAAATCAGCTTCTATCTTTTATTTAAAGTTATGTTTTGAATTTTCCTTTTGATGTGTTAAAATAAACATACCATTAAAATGATACTGTTCTGAGACTTTTCATTTCTTTGTCATTGGGCAAACTTACAAAATCAGCGAGGGGTCAAATAATTATTTCCTCCACTATATATATACATACACACATACTAGGGATGCAACGGTCCACTTTCCCCACGGTTCGGTCCGTACCTCGGTTTTTGGGTCACGGTTTCGGTCCGGTTTCGGTCCACTTTGAAGTGTAGAAAAGCTTAGGAAAAACTGAAATTTCCTAACTTTATTTTATTCACACAATAATATAACTTTTCAGATGTATTACTTTTAGTCCAGTGTGTAATAATATGTTCAGAGACCAACAGAAATGTCACTTTTAAAATGCCTTTTCAATGTGGTGTCAGTGAGAGGCTAGGGCGACCGAAGCGGGACCGGGAGGGACGCGTAATTTGGAATTGTAGGATGTCCAAGGAAGGTCCCGACTCGGGAGTGTGTTGTGTGAGGGGTTGTGGCGTCAAATAAAGTGAGCCTCTGAGTTCACCGTTTTCTTTCCTCGTCTTTATATTCAACTGCAAACCAGAAATGTTCCCACACGGAAGGTTTGTATGAAGACGGCGCGTCGCATGTCGCCGTGGCTAAGTTTCTCTCTGTAGCGCTTGTTTTGCTCAAACTTTCAGCTCAGTGGGGCGGGTCAAACCTGTGCCTGGATATTTACTCGCGGGTAGGGAGGGGGTCTGCTGTGAGCAGCTTCAGACGAGACTAGAGCGGGCACACGGAATGAAATTCATCTGCCTGGACAGACAAACGCACCCTGGTGCCGTGTAAAGCATGAAATAAAAGGACCAGCGCGAAAATAATGACAAAACCAAAGTCCCGTGGTACACGAGGGTAGATTGTCCGGTGCAGGGAGGACTGAGCGGTCCGGGATTTTACCGCGTACCGTTGCATCCCTAACACATACATATATATATATACATACATATATATATATATATACACTGCTCACAAAAATGAAAGGAACACTTTAAAGAAACACATTAGATACATCAGATCTCAATATGAAGTTGGATATCTATACAAATAACGACAGGGCAATGTCTTAGGAACAAAAGGATGCCAAGTCTTTTAATGGAAATAAAAGTTGTCAGCCTACAGAGGGCTCAATTGTGTAGACACCCTAAAATCAGAGTGAAATGAAGATGTGGCAGGCTAGTCCATTATTTCAAAAACTTAATTTCTGCAACTCAAAATGCTTTTCAGTATCTTGTGTGGCCCCCACGAGCTTGTGTGCATGCTTGACAACGTCGGGGCATGCTCCTAATGAGACAACGGATGGTGTCTTGTGGCATTTCCTCCCATATCTGTGTGAGGGCATCCCTGAGCTCTTGTACTGTCTGAGGAGCAACCTGGCGCCGCCTAATGGACCGAAACATAATGTCCCACAGATGTTCTATTGGGTTTAAGTCAGGGGATCGTGAAGGCCATTCAATTGTTTCAATTCCTTCATCCTCCAGGTACTGCCTGCATACTCTTGCCACATGAGGCCGGGCATTGTCGTGCATTAGGAGAAAACCAGGACCTACTGCATCAGCGTAGGGTCTGACAAAGGGTTCAAGGATTTCATCTGGATACCTTATGGCAGTCAGAGCACCATTTCCTAGGCAGTAGAGGTCTGTGCGTCCCTCCATGGATATGCCTCCCCAGACCATCACTGACCCACCACCAAACCTGTCATGTTGAACGACGTTGCAGGCAGCATAACGTTCTCCTTGTCTTCTCCAGACTCTTTCACGTCTATCACAGGTGCTCAGGGTGAACCTGCTCTCGTCTGTAAAAAGTACAGGGCGCCAGTGGCGGACTTGCCAATTCTGGTGTTCTTGAGCAAATGCCAGTGGAGCTCTACGGTGCTGGGCAGTGAGCACAGGGCCCACTACAGGACGTCGGGCCCTCAGGCCATCTTCATGAAGTCTGTTCCTGATTGTTTGGGTAGAGACATTCACACCAGTGGCCCTCTGGAGGTCATTCTGTAGGGCACGAGCAGTGCTCAGCCTGTTCCGCCTTGCACAAAGGAGCAGGTATCAGTCCTGCTGATGGGTTGTGGACCTTCTACGGCCCTGTCCAGCTCTCCGAGAATAACCGCCAGTCTCCTGAAATCTCCTCCATGTTCTGGAGATTGTGCTGGGAGACACATTAAACCTTCTTGCTGCAGCACGTGTGGATGTGCCATCCTGGAGAAGTTGGACAACCTGTGCAACTTCTGTAGGGTTAAGGAATCGCCTCATACTGCCAGTAGAGATAATTACTCAAGCCAAAACTAGCACGAGTGGAAAACCAGTCAAAAAAGATCAAGAGGGAGAAACTTGAAATGACCTCCACATGTTAAACCAGTCCTGTTTTGAGGGTTTTGTAATTGTTGCCACTTTAGTGCACCTGTCGTTAAGTCCATGAACACCAACACAGCTGAAAGTGATTAACAATGCCCTCAGCTGCTTAATCAACCAGAAAATTATCAGACAGGTTTAATTGATTTCATGCCAGGCCCAATAAAAAGTGTTCCTTTAATTTTTGTGAGCAGTGTATACACGCAGCAGTAAAACTGGGATCACCATCCATCCATCCATTTTCTCCCGCTTATCCGGAGTCGGGTCGCGGGGGCAGCAGCCTAAGGAGGGAAGCCCAGACCTCCCTCTCCCCAGCCACTTTGGCCAGCTCCTCCGGGGGAATCCCAAGGCGTTCCCAGGCCAGCCGAGAGACATAATCTCTCCAGCGTGTCCTGGGTCTTCCTTTGGGTCTCCTCCCAGTTGGACGTGCCCGGAAAACCTCACCAGGGAGGCGTCCAGGAGGCATCCTAATCAGATGCCCGAGCCACCTCAACTGGCTCCTCTCGATGTGGTTGAGCAGCGGGTCTACTCCGAGCTCCTCCCGGATGGCCGAGCTTCTCACCCTATCTCTAAGGGAGAGTCCAGCCACCCTGCGAAGAAAACTCATTTCGGCCGCTTGTATCCGCGATCTCGTTCTTTCGGTCACTACCCAAAGCTCGTGACCATAGGTGAGGGTAGGAACGTAGATCGACCGGTAAATTGAGAGCTTCGCCTTTCGGCTCAGCTCTCTCTTTACCACGACAGACCAAACGCCCGCATCACTGCAGACGCAGCACCAATCCGCCTATCGATCTCACGCTCCACCCTTCCCTCACTCGTGAACAAGACCCAGAGATACTTAAACTCCTCCACTTGGGGCAGGACCTCGTCCCTGACCTGGAGAAGGCATTCTACCCTTTTGCAAACTCAAGACCATGGTCTCGGATTTAGAGGAGCTGATTCTCATCCCAGCTGCTTCACACCCGGCTGCGAACTGCTCCAGCAAACGCCGGAGATCACGTTCTGACGAAGCCAACAGGACCACATCATCTGCAAAAAGCAGAGACCTGATCCGTAGGCCACCAAAACAGATCCCCTCACCACCTTGGCTGCACCTAGAAATCCTGTCCATAAAAGTTATGAACAGAATCGGTGACAAAGGGCAGTCTTGGCGGAGTCCAACTCTCACCGGAAACGAGCCCGACTTACTGCCGTCAATGCGGACCAAGCTCTGACACTGGTCGTACAGGGACCTAACAGCCCGTATCAAGGGGCCTGGTACCCCATACTCCCAGAGTACCCCCCACAGGGCCCCCGAGGGACGCGGTCGAGCCTTCTCCAAATCCACAAAACGTTCATCATCATCCTCCTCCAGAATAGTTTCGCCAGCGGTGTCCATATCAGCTCACGAGTCTTAGTTAAACAGTACCAAACGTGTGCACCTTCAGTTATCCAGCTTGCTGCGTTAGAAGTCAAACTTGAGCTCTCCCGGCTGTCCAATATCCATTCTCCTCGTCGTAATCCACAGAAACACAATCTGACCGACTAGCAGAGGTTTCAGAAGCTACATCTGACTGATAAAACATTGTTGTGTGCTATAAAGCTAACGCAGAAATACCGAGCTGCTCACTGTTTTACACTATAACTTTCTGAGGAGTTCCTTGTGAAACGTCAACGCCGGCTTAACCTCAACCGGAAGCCTTCCTCTGTTTTTTCCTGCGCCATTTAAAAACACTGGATTTTCTTAAAAAGCCAGCTGTGAAAATCCCAAAAAGAAACTGACTTGAGGTTTTAATACATTTTTACACATGTGATTCAAAGGAAATTTGCCTCTGGCCAATATCTTTAAAAAATGGCATGAGAGCCGACCAAAGTGCTGCACAAAGCAACAATCATAAAATAACATTGAATTTAATTGTTCTTAAACAATAAAAAA
>SSNS01000499.1:238305-253034 GCA_006937985.1 Aphyosemion australe | reverse complement strand
GAACAAATAGGGATTGTATTTCTTCTAGTAAAAATACCTGTTGATATATTTAGTTTGAATTGTGACTAGAAAGAATATGATCTGGACTAGGATTAATTATATTGTTTCTATGTAAAATAGGAATTACTAGCTGTTGATTAAATGATAAAATGGCTTGCCACGTGAACTCGGGTCTGCTTTCTCAGCCAAACACCGTCCATGCTTCTGCTCACAAATAGATGCCATGAACGACAAGGTGCTTCATTAAATTACTGGTATTTACATGTTTAGTGACAAACCTGAACACAGTTTGCTCTGCTGCTGTTTACTTTCCCAGATGCAGTCAAAACTTTGATTTTTTCGGTATTTTATTAGTTCGTGAACTCGGAGGTGTTTTGTAAACAAAGTTTGTGAATGATGCAGCCGACGTCTGACGTGGGCTAGCTGCAGCAGGAGGAACGGGGCTTTGCGGTTCATAACAGACTTTTTAGCACCGAAAAAGATATTTCTTACCGTTTTTTTTTTGTTCCCTGCTCTACTCCAGTCTTGGTTTCATAACTAATTATCACAGAAGGACCCGCTGGATCCCAGACCCAAAGCAGCGCTCTCACACACGAGGCTACTAGCATAAAAGTCTCATTGGTAAAGTAGGTCTGCTTCATAGTGAAGCCAGCGTACACCGCCGGTCCAGCGGCTGGTCTCTATAGTAGGAGGAGCCTGCTGCTAACAGACCGGTGTGACAGAAAGGAGCGGACCCTCTGAGAGCAGCCGCAGCCGTGTTTACTAAAAGCGAAATAATCGCTCTCTAGTTTTTAACGTTAACAAAAATAACAAATTGAGTTTTTTCATCAAACTAACTTGGGTGATCTTATAAACAAAACCGTGCAGTTTGTTTTTCAAGCATTTTCCAGGACTCAATACAGAAATCAAGCACTTTCCATACCTTGAAAACACATTATTGAAATTCAAGCATTTTCAAGGATTTCAAGCACCCGTACGAACCCTGAAGAAGGCTACAACGAATGTCCAGATCTTTTATCCAGCCAAGAGGAGTCAGTACTACCTCTTTACAAAAGTACTGAACGATGGACACACTAAGCTAACCCCAGGTAAACATGAACAGGTTAAATTCTTCAAGCCCAAGAGTTTTGTACCTTCTGATGATATTGCTCTTAGCTGGTGATATTGAAATAAATCCTGGTCCACGACTGATGGGCATGTTATCACTGCTATTTGAGCTACAACCTCCTGTGCTACACCCACAACTAGCTGGGCTACCTGGGCTATTACCATCACTACCTGAGATACTACTCGGATTACAATCTGTTGGATCACAATTACCTGGTCCTGGACCGTATCCACTTTTGGCTGGGCTGTGTTTGCCTGGTTCTGGGCTGCCTCTAATGCCAGCTGGGTCCTGTCCACTGCTGGCTGAGCTGTGTTCTATGCTGGCTATGTTGTACCGGTCGCTGGCTGGATAACATCCACTGCTAGCCGGTTTACATCTGTTGCTAGCTGGGCTGCATCCACCGCTAGCAGGGCTACAATCATCGAATCCTGGGCTTCATTCTCCATCTGCTGGGCTACATCGACCGCTAGCTATCCTACATCCGTCGCTAGCTGGGCTGTATCAACTGCTAGCTGGGCTACGACCACCTGGTTCTGGGTCCCATCTGCCGTGAGCTAGGCTGCACCCATCGCTGGCTGGTTTACACCCACCACTAGCTGGACCATTTCCATCTTGTTCTGGGCTTCATTTATCATCTGCTGGGCTACATTTGCTGCTAGCTGTGCTACATCCACCGCTAGCTGGGTTTCCTCCACCGCTGGCTGGACTACATCCTCAGCTGGGAGATGCACCCATAGATATCATATATATCAATCAAAGCGCCTTCCACTCCCATCACGAGAGGCCAAGGCGCTGAAGAACATATAAACATGATAAAAAAATTAAAACAGTAAACGACAGTATAAAACTATAAAAATGCATAATACATGCATATACATAATGCATAGAACACATAAAAACAAGCAGCCTTCAGTCAAGGTCTGGAAACGCTAGACGATAAAAACGTGTTTTCAGTCGACTCTTAAAAACCTGCAGAGATGTAGAAAGTCTAACTGACGGTGGTAGCTGATTCCAGAGTGATGGCGCTAGAACTGAGAAAGCCCGATCACCATGAGTCAGACACCTAGTGCGGGGGACCACAAGCAGGCACTGATCAGAGGAGTGCAGAGAGCGTGTTGGCACATGTCTCTTCAGGAGTGCCGACAAATAAGAAGGGAGACCTCCCTGAAAGAAGCGGAAAACAAAGACTAAGAGTTTAAAACGTGCCCGATAAAAGACCGGAAGCCAGTGTAGGGAGGCCAGAACTGGGTCAGAAACCTGGCAGCGCTGTTCTGAACAAGCTGGAGCCGACGAAGCGATGACTGACTGAGCCCAGCATAAAGGGAGTTACAATAATCCAGCCTAGAGGTTACAAAAGCATGGAGTACCTGCTCCAGGTGGACTCTCGACAGCATAGGTTTAGTTTTAGAAAGGCGTCGCAGATTAAAAAAACATGATCGAATCACAGAGTTGATGTAAGCGTCAAACTTAAGGCCAGAGTCAATTCTCACCCCCAAGCTAGTGACCACTTGCTTCAAAAAGGGGGAGAGAGGGCCCAAATCAACTTTGGAACTCGTAGCCTGCCTGCTGTTTGGGCTGAAAAATAATCAGCTCTGTTTTACCCTCATTAAGATGTAGAAAATTTGCCGCTAGCCAAGACTTAACCTTGTTGAGACAGGGCTCAAGGGACATGATGTCAAGACCATCCCCCTGCCAAAACGAGGTGTAAATCTGGCAGTCATCTGCATATAAGTGAAATTGAATGCCATGTTTACGGAGGATTGGGCCCAGGGGCAGCAAATAAATAGAAAAAAGAAGAGGGCCAAGAATCGAGCCCTGTGGGACCCCCCAGCGAAGGTCCTCCCAGGAGGAAAATGCGTCCCCCAATTTAACGCAGAACGTCCTTCCATGGAGGTACGAGCGGAACCAATCCAGTGCAGACCCAGTGATCCCAACCCACCGCTCCAGACGATCCAGGAGAATGGCATGGTCAACTGTATCAAAAGCTGCAGTTAGATCTAACAAAAGGAGCACAACAGACAAACCCTGGTCCAGGGAAATATAGATGTCATTAAAAACCCTCAGCAAGGCTGACTCAGTGCTATGACCAGACCTAAACCCTGATTGAAAAACCTCGAACAAATCGGAGTCAGATATATGAGACACAAGCTGCTGATAGACAACTTTCTCCAGCAGTTTCGAGGTAAAAGGGAGGTTGGAAATTGGCCTGTAATTGTCAAGCACAGAGACATCAGCTCCAGGTTTCTTCAGGATTGGCCGAATCACTGCAGCTTTCAATGCAGTCGGAACCACTCCTGTGCTCAGGCTCCCATTAATGATCAGACCTAGCGACGGGCCGAGACACAGGAAAGCCTCCTTCCAGAGACGAGGTGGCAAGACGTCAAGTGGAGAACCAGACGGCTTTTGCCCCACGACTAACTTGTAAAACTCTGAATATGAGACAGAATTAAAGGAGCTAAAGGTGGACCGAGATGGAATAACTGTATCAGACCCTGTATAGGACCCAGAAATAGCTGCTCTAATATCAGAGAATGAATGAATGAATGAATGAATGAATACTTTATTTACAGACTCAAAAATCCATTAAATACACAAAAGACATAAAAGCACACATATTAAAAACACAAACACTAATTAAAAAGACAACTATACCAATATGTCCACATACTTGAATGATATCGCACATCACTAAGCCCAGGATCAATCAAATGTTTAATGATGGAGTTACCCGAAGCATTCAGTCAGAGACTTTACTGACAAAAAAGTTATGAAAGTCAACACAGTCTCCAGCAAGAGTAGAAGATGTAAAGCCAGGCTCCTGAAACACCAAAACAGTGTTGAGCGTTTTATACAGAATCTTTGGATTATGAGAGTTTGTGTCAAAATAGGTGGTTCTAGCGACCCTCACAGCATCCTGGTACGCAACCAGCGATGCTCTGAACTAGTGATGCGCGGGTTAGGGTTTTTTTCAAACAGCGGGTACCGCAGATTTCAAAAAGTCTGACCCGCACCAAACCGCCCCGCATCACTTTGTCTAGTTTTACAACCCGCCCCGCCCCGCCTCATTAAAAACACGTTATAATATTGAGCTTCTTACCTCGCTGAATCTTTCCCAAACACGCAATTAGTTTGTCCCTCCTTTCTTTTAAGAATGTAAACTCCCAAACAAATTTTATCCAAAATATCTTCCTCTATCGTTTTGTTGATGTGGCTGCCTGCCACCTGCTTGGAGCGCACTTTGCTGCAGCGTTCTACGTGCCTACGTCATAGGGTCAAAGGTTATCTGACGTTATAACGTTTTAAAACATGACCGTGTTTAAAAAACAGTCTTAAATATTATGTTTTACAAAATTAAGCATTGATTAATGTCTTTATCTTCAGTGTGCATATCTATATAATATATATATTTGATGAACCCGCCCCAAACCGCACCGCACTGAATTAATAATTTATTGACCCGACCCAACCCGACCCGCGGGTAACCCGCGGGTTGGAAGACAACCCGCGCATCACTACTCTGAACATCTCGCGGGAGACCTGTAGGCCGTCCTTCCACTTTCTCTCACAGGACCTACACGTCCGCCTGCAGGCCCGAGTGGCGTCAGATAGCCAAGGCTCTCTCCGAGGCCCAGGCTTCCTAAGCCTTAGAGGAGCAACCTCGTCCAAAGCCTGATTACAAAGAAAATCAAAGTGTTGTAAACAGTCTTCTATATTGCATAGCTCTGCGTTAAAAGACTCCAATTTTACAGACATACTGTCCACAAACTTCATGACTGTAACATCATTCAAAGCTCTAAACCTGGTAGCAGGAACATATGTCACAGAATCAGGGAGAGGCAAATTAACATCACAGTAAATAGAGGAGTGGTCCAAAAACACAGTAGGCACAATCTCAAAGTTCATAACAGGGAGGCCAAAAGAAAAAAACAAATCCAGGGTGTGACCCCTGGAGTGAGTTGGGCTCAAAACCCATTGTGTTAAATTGAATGAGTCCAACAGATTCAAAAAGTCTCTAGCCAACAGGTTGTCAGGGCAGCATACATGGATATTAAAGTCACCAAGAAATAAAACATGGTCATATCTCAAGATGCAGTCGGCGACCAGGTCAGAGAAATCATTAAGAAAGTTAGAATCAGTGGGCGATAAATCAGCACAATAAGCAGGCGGGGGGTGATGGAGAGTTCAAACAGACACATATTGCTAGATGCCTTAACTGGGAGTCGACAGCGTCCCTACACGGCGGCCATCTTACCTCGGACAGCTTACGTTCCATTCTCAATGGTAGCAGATGGA
This sequence comes from Aphyosemion australe, assembly GCA_006937985.1. Classification (NCBI taxonomy): domain Eukaryota; kingdom Metazoa; phylum Chordata; class Actinopteri; order Cyprinodontiformes; family Nothobranchiidae; genus Aphyosemion; species Aphyosemion australe. Next base: position 247,633 of record SSNS01000499.1, on the reverse strand, counting down.
AGGTGAGTGAACAACTTAAACAAAAACACTCTTAACTCGATTAAATATTAACGGAATTACAAGCGGGTTTCGTTATTACAAACCTTATAGCACATAGGCTTGAGACGACATACTTGCACATTTTTAAATTAATGGGCCAAATCCATCATATTTTACAGCCTCATCTCTGGCGTTTATAACAAACCAAACCGTTTGAAAATTGGTTGAAAATTGAGCAAGTTAGAGTTATTTAAATAGTACATGCACCATTGACACCAATGTTACGAAAGGGGGCAGCTGTCCGAAGTAAGATGGCCGCCGTGTAGGGACGTTCGTCCAATTGACAAACAGCGCTGGTAAGGCATCTAGTGATATATATGATATCTATGGATGCACCCACCAGCGCAGCAGAAATTTCACAAGCGCAGTCTCAATCTGAGTTGTATCTCCCTAACAGCAAAACAAAGGTAGGCCCAGCAACAGATGTGTGTGCTGTCTCAAAAGATAATATCTCTTATACCAGTGAAAGCTAGGCCAACTCTTCTTGTCATTGTAGAAACTCTAACATAAATCATAGTCAAATAACTATAAGAAATCCAGTAATGAAAAAGCATAGATCTGTAAAGATTTTCCAGACACTTAATCATGCAAGGACTATTTGGGACCCATATCTTAAACCCAAAGGGTTACTCAGAGATCACCTTAATATTTGAAGTATGATTCAAAAACGAGACTAACTTGAACATTTACTCATCGATACCAATGTCGACTTTTAGGGTCTGACAGAAACCTAGCTTACAAGTTCTTCACCTGAAGCTGCTATACACATGCCAGGGTTAATGTGTTTAGGAAGGACAGGGGTCAAGGTAGAGTTGGTGTTTATGAAAGAGATACCTTATGGAATATACTGTATATATGTAGCATATGTAGTATATATAATACTGGGCATGCCACTGTTCTTGAGTTCAGGACACAAAAGATCCAATGAATATAAAAACTCACCTGTGCTGGCACACCACACATCATCTCCCAGGTGCCATAGTGCCCTTGAGCCTGGCGGTACAGTCGGACTGCATCAGTAAATGCTGGTGTTTGGATTTTGTGCTTCTCACACAAACCTGTAAATAGAAAATCAGCTGCTGTTAACATGAAGCTGAATCGGTTTATCCCAGGCATACAAATATGTTGACTCCATCCATCCATCCATTATTGTCTGCTTATCTGGGGTCGGGTCACAGGGGCAGCAGCCTAAGCAGAGAGGCCCAGACTTCCCTCTCCCCAGCCACTTGGGCCAGCTCTTCCGGGGGAATCCCAAGGCGTTCTCTGGCCAGCCAAGTATCATAGTTCCTCCAGCATGTCCTGGGTCTTCCTTTGGGTCTGCTCCCAGTTGGACGTGCCCGGAAAACCTCACCAGGGAGGCGCCCAGGAGGCATCCTAACCAGATGCCCGAGCCACCTCAACTGGCTCCTCTCGATGTGGAGGAGCAGCAGATCTACTCCGAGCCCCTCCTGGATGACCGAGCTTCTCACCCTATCTCTAAGGGAGAGCCCAGCCACCCTGCGGAGAAAACTCATTTCAGCCGCATGTATCCATGATCTTGTTCTTTCGGTCACTACCCAAAGCTCGTGACCATAGGTGAGGATTAAAAACATAGATCGAATGGTAAATTGAGAGCTTTGCCTTCCGGCTCAGCTCTCTCTTCACCACGACAGACTGGTACAACGCCCTGATCCATCTTTCCCTCACTCATGAACAAGACCCTGAGATACTTAAACTCCTCCACTTGAGGCAGGACCTCGTCCCTGACCTGGAGAAGGCATTCTACCATTTTATGACTCAAGACCATGGTCTCAGATTTAGAGGAGCTGATTCTCATAACCTGCTGCTTCATACTCAGCTTTGAACTGCTCCAGCGAAAGCTGGAGATCACGTTCTGATGAAGCCAACAGGACCACATCATCTGCTAAAAGCAGAGACCTGATCCTTAGGCCACCAAAACGGATCCCCGCTGCACCTAGAAATCCTGTCCATAAAAGTTATGAACAGAATCGGTGACAAAGGGCAGCCTTGGCGGAGTCCAACTCTCACCGGGAAATATGGTGACTAAACCCTGGAATTCAGAGTGATTGAGACTCTGTATACAAGTATATTTGTAAGTATGTAAGAAAGTATGAACAGTCAGGAAAACAAAATTATTTGAACCCCTGCTGATTTTGTAAGTTTGCCCTCTAACAAAGAAATGGTCACGGTATAATTTCAATGGTAGGTATATTTGAACCGTGAGGGCCTGAACAATAACAACAACAAAAAATCCAGAAAATGCATATTAAGTCAAATTAATTTCCAGTTTCATTAATTAATAAATATTGGATCACTTTGCAAAATGTGCTTTAAGGTCCAGAAACTGACTAGGCTACTCCAAGAGTATAGACCAAACAGCGGGACAAAAAAATTATTTAGTCAGGCTCCAATTGTGCAAGTTCCCCCACTTAATAAGCTGAGAGAGGCCTGTAATTTTCATCATAGGTATACCTCAACTATGAGAGACAAAATGAGAAAATCACATTGTCTGATTTTTAAAGAATTTATTTGCAAACTATAATGGAAAATAAGTATTTGGTCAATAACAAAATTTTATCTCAATATTTTGTTCTCTACCCTTTGTTGGTAATGACAGAGGTCAAATGTTTTCTGTAAGTCTTCACAAGGTTTTCACCACTGTTGCTTGTATTTTGGCCCATTCCTCCATGCAGATCTCCTCTAGAGCAGTGAGGTTTTGGGGCTGTCGCTGGGCAACACGGACTTTCAACTCCCTCCAAATACTTTCTATGCCTGGGGTTGAGATCTGGAGACTGGCTAGGCCACTCCAGGACCTTCCTCCTCCTCCTCTTGTTCCAACACTTCCACCTCCTCCTCCCTGGTATCCCAGACCTCCTTCTCCTTCCTCTTCTTCCAACTCTTCCACCTCCTCCTCCCTGGTGTCCTAGACCTCCTTCTCCTTCCTCCTCTTCTTCCAACTCTTCCACCTCCTCCTCCCTGGTGTCCTGGACACCCTTCTCCTTCCTCATCCTCCTCTTCTTCCACCTCCTCCTCCCTGGTGTCCTAGACCTCCTTCTCCTCCTCCTCTTCTTCCAACTCTTCCACCTCCTCCTCCCTGGTGTCCTGGACATCCTTCTCCTTCCTCATCTTCCTCTTCTTCCATCTCCTCCTCCCTGGTGTCCTAGACCTCCTTCTCCTCCTCCTCCTCCAAAAGGGTCAGGGTGTTTCCAAATCAAAAACCCTGGATGAACAACGAAGTGCAATCCCTCCTAAAAAGCCGCAACACTGCCTTCAAGTCAGGGGACAAGGCAGCGTATAGGGCAGCTAGGGCAGACCTGAGTAAAGGCATCAGAAAAGCCAAGGCGGCCTACAGGAAGAAGTTTGAAGATCACTTTGCCAATAACGACCCTAGAAAGATGTGGCAGGGGATAAATCACATCACAAACTACAGAAGGAGTAACCTGGCGACATCTAAGACTGATGCCTCGCTGGCTGAGGATCTAAACCACTTCTTCACCCGCTTTGAGACAACCAAGGCATCAGCTGTCACACCACTTCCTCCCACCCCCAGTACCGGCACACTGACATTTCAGGAGCATCAAGTGAGAGGTGTTCTGAGGTCAGTGAATCCCAGGAAGGCGGCAGGCCCTGATGGAATACATGGAAAGGTTCTCAGAGCGTGTGCTGAACAACTGTCTGGAGTCTTCACAAAAATCTTCAACCTGTCCTTATCACTCAACACCGTCCCACCCTGCCTCAAAACCTCAACCATCATCCCCATCGCCAAGAAGACAGCTGTGGACAGCCCAAATGACTACAGACCGTTTGCTCTTACACCTGTAGTGATGAAGTGCTTCGAGAGACTGGTCCATCAGCACATCATGGCCTGTCTGCCTCCCACCGTGGACCCCCACCAATTTGCCTACAGGGCAAACCGATCCACTGATGACGCTATCTCCGTAGCGCTCCATACTGCACTGAGTCATCTGGAGCACCAAGAAAGCTATGTGAAAATGCTCTTCCTGGACTTCAGCTCAGCATTCAACTACATCATCCCTGAGATCCTGGTCCAAAAACTGTTCCACCTGGGACTTTCCACCCCCATCTGCCTCTGGATTAAGGACTTCCTGACAAATAGACCACAGTCTGTCAGACTCGGCCCCCACCTGTCCAGCACCATCACACTTAGTACCGGCTCTCCACAAGGTTGTGTTCAGAGTCCCCTCCTGTTCACTCTCTACACATCCGATCTCTCAAACACCATCATAAAGTTTGCAGATAACACCACCGTGGTTGGACTCATCTCAAGGGGTGATGAGTCGGACTACAGAGATGAGGTCAACAGACTGACTGCCTGGTGTTCAGTAAACAACCTCCAGCTGAACACCACAAAAACCAAAGAACTCATCCTGGACTTCAGGAAGGGCAGAGCAGACCCGGCCCCACTCTACATCCATGGGGACTGCATGGAGAGGGTATGCTCCATGAAGTTTCTGGGTGTGCAGATCTCTGACGATCTCTCCTGGACTGCAAATACTACAGCGGTGGTAAAAAAAAAGGCCCAGCAGCGTCTCCACTTCCTGTGAGTGCTCAGGAGGAACGACCTGGAGGAGAGGCTGATGGTGACATTCTACAGAGCCACCATAGAGAGCGTCCTAGCGTACGGCATCACAACATGGTATGTAGGGTGCTCACCTGCAGATAGGAAAGTACTGGAGAGTAGGGCTGCAACGATTCGTCGACGTTGTCGACAAAAATCGCTAATGGAAATAGTCGACAATGAATTTCATTGTCGACGTTGTCGCCAGACCTGTTTTTTCCGGCCGAGTGAGGCATCTCGCTTTATTACAATCTCTGCCGAGAGTCGCACATGCGCAATAGCTTCTCTGCTGAGCGGCAGCATACAAAAATGGCGGCGTCCAACGCAGCAGCAGCGCATACCAAAACATCGAAAGTTTGGGAGCATTTTAGCCTGGATACGGCGAATAAAAAGATTACCTGCATGTAGGGCTGGGCGATATGGACCAAAACTTATATCTCGATATATTTTAGATGAATTCCGATATACGATATATATCTCGATATTTTTCCTCCTGTAAAATATTTACAAGTTAACGCCCTTCAAGCTGTCTTGAGAAATTTTATACATAAATTAATCAGCAGATTAAATGCATAAAAATGTATTGATTCTTGTCCAACATTAACCTTAGTGCCATTCTCTATCAGTCTGAGCTTTAGAAACACTGGTACAGCTGTCTGTTAACACACACGTCGGTTATATCTTTATGTGTTTTACATGGTTCATTTTTATACTGGATTTGTTACTGTTTTAATCATACCTGCAAACTCGGTAGGTTTGAAAAAGGTGACAGTGTAATCACAACCCCCCCCCCCCAAAAAAAAAGGGGAAATTAATACAATTTAACTGNTCGCTGAATTCAGGAAGGTCATTTACATCTGTCTGCTCTAGGGTTAGGGTTGGTTTTTGTGCTGTTATCCAAACAAGTCTCCTGCATTTTTAAAACTAATGGTGCGTTCACACCGGCCATAAAGTATGCGTCGCCAGCGTCAAATTTCAATGTTAAGTCTATGGTAAGGCGCTTCAGAGCTGCATCAAAGTCCCTGCGTCGCTTTGTGAGCGTTGGTCGCGTCAAAGCTTGATACTTTTCACGCTTTTCAAGCTTCAACGCAAACGTCAAAGCGAGCAACATTAGCAACGCAAACGTCAAAGCAAGTTCAGCTAGCTGAACTTTCTGCGTCGCTTTACAAGCGTCAACCAATCAGAGCGCCAGTTGATACGTCACAGCAGAGCGAGGGAAGAAGACAAATTCATTCAGCAATGGAGGAGAAACTTATCGCTGTTTGCAACTATCGGGAACTGTATGACCCGTCTTGCTACGCTTACCGAGATCGAAATAGAAAGGACCTTGCTTGGAGGAAGATTGCTAGAGAACTCGGCGTGTCGGGTGAGTGTTTTTTCAACGTTTATGCCGCCATTGTCTCTATAGGATCTGCCATTGTTACAAACATCTGGCAACAGAGAGCCGCGCACGCGCTCTTTCCCTCCCTTCCCCTCCCCGAACGTAAGCTGCGTCAACGCAAGCTGCGTCAATGTCAAAAATATATAGGCGTCAAAAACGGCATGAAGTATGCGTTGTTTGACGCATACGTCAAGGCCGGTGTGAATGCACCATAAGGCATCCCATTGATTCAAATTTGAATTTAAAATGTATGGAATGCAAAAGGTAAACGCTACAGTTAATAGCTGCATGAATCATAGTTGGAGTGTTACCAGCCCCTGAAATCCCAGACTGTTTTTAGTCAGGTGAGGTTTAATGTCGAGTTAATTGATTTAAAGTAGATTACATAAACCAAGAGTTACTAAAATGTACAGAAGTTAAACTAACAACAGAGTGAGTTTTAAACTAAAGCATCAACCCAGGCAGCATCTCTGTCATTGATGCTTCCTGGTGGTGTTTGCTTATCCTGTGGTTTCCATGGTGAATCAAGGTTTCAAGGCTCTACTATTGATGGCTTTCTTTTGAGCTCATAAGCAGACTTAACTCAATGGGAAATCAGCTAATCTGAAATGAAAACCTCAAAATGTTCTCTCCTGGAGTGAGTTAACTCAGAGTTTACAGATAAATTTCAAGTTTCTTGAACCTCCTTTCTGGAACACCCTCAGGTGTGATACACAGACAAAACAAGCCTTTTAAACTAAAGTAATAACAAAATTAGGAATACGTCAGCAGGATAAACCAATTCAAATAATCAAACATCTTTGTTGTCAAAAAGAGCTAAAAGCAATTTCTTTCTTCCTTTAAAAGACAAAGATCAGGAAACTAAACCATGAACTCTCAGAACAGTTACTGACATTTTCAAAACAAGCACAAGTTGGAAGAACTTGTTTTGTTTAATCTCTGGACTAAACAAGATGTGGAGCAGCTTCTCACCAGCATCCAGTTTTTCTGCCTCTCATGGGGTTTGCCTTTAAGGTGGGGGGAGATGACCTCTCTCAGTTCAGGGAGAAGGACCTCCATCACCAGGTTGGACAGGATCTACATGAACCACAGAAGCATATTTAAACAGAAGGAGAGGACGAAGAAATCAGCAGCATGATAACAACACTGCTGCCAACATATCCACTCCTCCACTGAATCATCTAGTCCTTAGAACATTACCTTTGGACTCATCGGTCTGAGTTTAGTTGGAGATTACCTCACCTTTCAAAAATAACCTAAAAACGTTTATTTGGTTAAATTTCACCTGCTGAAAGTTTCTTCTTACATCAGAATAATTAATGTCTGTAGTTGATGTGTCTTGTGAAGGACAATTGTGTAGACACCCTAAAATCAGAGTGAAATGAAGATGTGGCAGGCTAGTCCATTATTTCAAAAACTTAATTTCTGCAACTCAAAATGCTTTTCAGTATCTTGTGTGGCCCCCACGAGCTTGTGTGCATGCTTGACAACGTCGGGGCATGCTCCTAATGAGACAACGGATGGTGTCTTGTGGCATTTCCTCCCATATCTGTGTGAGGGCATCCCTGAGCTCTTGTACTGTCTGAGGAGCAACCTGGCGCCGCCTAATGGACCGAAACATAATGTCCCACAGATGTTCTATTGGGTTTAAGTCAGGGGATCGTGAAGGCCATTCAATTGTTTCAATTCCTTCATCCTCCAGGTACTGCCTGCATACTCTTGCCACATGAGGCCGGGCATTGTCGTGCATTAGGAGAAAACCAGGACCTACTGCATCAGCGTAGGGTCTGACAAAGGGTTCAAGGATTTCATCTCGATACCCTATGATTAACAATGCCCTCAGCTGCTTAATCAACCAGAAAATTATCAGACAGGTTTCATTGATTTCATGCCAGGCCCAATAAAAAAAGTGTTCTTTTAATTTTTGTGAGCAGTGTATGTTCAAGTAGTGATTGAGGTGCAAGAGTGTAGGCATGTAGGCGAAAAACAAAATTTAATAGTACTCTTGAGTCAGGAATATACATGTAAATGTTCAGGCGAAAAGCACTAAAAGATCACGGCTTTTGTCATCAACCTGTCTGTTATTTGTCTTCATATCCTTGTATTTATTTTTGTGTGCAACTTGTCCACGAAAGAAGGCTACAACGAATGTCCAGATCTTTTATCCAGCCAAGAGGAGTCAGTACTACCTCTTTACAAAAGTACTGAACGATGGACACACTAAGCTAACCCCAGGTAAACATGAACAGGTTAAATTCTTCAAGCCCTACCTGGGAGTTTTGTACCTTCTGATGATATTGCTCTTAGCTGGTGATATTGAAATAAATCCTGGTCCACGACTGATGGGCATGTTATCACTGCTATTTGAGCTACAACCTCCTGTGCTACACCCACAACTAGCTGGGCTACCTGGGCTATTACCATCACTACCTGAGATACTACTCGGATTACAATCTGTTGGATCACAATTACCTGGTCCTGGACCGTATCCACTTTTGGCTGGGCTGTGTTTGCCTGGTTCTGGGCTGCCTCTAATGCCAGCTGGGTCCTGTCCACTGCTGGCTGAGCTGTGTTCTATGCTGGCTATGTTGTACCGGTCGCTGGCTGGATAACATCCACTGCTAGCCGGTTTACATCTGTTGCTAGCTGGGCTGCATCCACCGCTAGCAGGGCTACAATCATCGAATCCTGGGCTTCATTCTCCATCTGCTGGGCTACATCGACCGCTAGCTATCCTACATCCGTCGCTAGCTGGGCTGTATCAACTGCTAGCTGGGCTACGACCACCTGGTTCTGGGTCCCATCTGCCGTGAGCTAGGCTGCACCCATCGCTGGCTGGTTTACACCCACCACTAGCTGGACCATTTCCATCTTGTTCTGGGCTTCATTTATCATCTGCTGGGCTACATTTGCTGCTAGCTGTGCTACATCCACCGCTAGCTGGGTTTCCTCCACCGCTGGCTGGACTACATCCTCAGCTGGGAGATGCACCCATAGATATCATATATATCAATCAAAGCGCCTTCCACTCCCATCACGAGAGGCCAAGGCGCTGAAGAACATATAAACATGATAAAAAAATTAAAACAGTAAACGACAGTATAAAACTATAAAAATGCATAATACATGCATATACATAATGCATAGAACACATAAAAACAAGCAGCCTTCAGTCAAGGTCTGGAAACGCTAGACGATAAAAACGTGTTTTCAGTCGACTCTTAAAAACCTGCAGAGATGTAGAAAGTCTAACTGACGGTGGTAGCTGATTCCAGAGTGATGGCGCTAGAACTGAGAAAGCCCGATCACCATGAGTCAGACACCTAGTG
>SSNS01000499.1:222339-232901 GCA_006937985.1 Aphyosemion australe | reverse complement strand
TGCAAATACTACAGCGGTGGTAAAAAAAAAGGCCCAGCAGCGTCTCCACTTCCTGCGAGTGCTCAGGAGGAACGACCTGGAGGAGAGGCTGATGGTGACATTCTACAGAGCCACCATAGAGAGCGTCCTAGCGTACGGCATCACAACATGGTATGTAGGGTGCTCACCTGCAGACAGGAAAGTACTGCAGAGGGTCATCAGCACATCCCAGAAGATCACTGGCTGCTCTCTGATCAGCCTGGAGGACATTGCCAACTCCCGCTACCTCAGTAGAGCAAGCAATATCATCGAAGACCACTCTCACCCCAGTAACCATCTGTTTGACCTGTTACCATCAGGCCGACGGTACAGGTCACATAAAACCAGGACAAATAGATTCAGAGATAGCTTCTTTGCCAGAGCTATCACCATAGCAAACAACCACAAAACCAGATGAACCTGTTAACCCGAACCACACATTTACCATCTAATATTGATAAAGTGCAATAATATTTATATGTGCTCTCTCAGTTTCACTCAATATGCAAATATTCTGCACACAATAGAGACCTGCAATGCTGCTACTTTTTTTAATTGAATTTGATTTGATTGTGTTGATTTTACATTTATCCTGCACCAAATGGAGTGGTACTCCAATTTCGCTGTACCCTGTATAACAACAATAAAGTCTATTCTGATTCTGATTCTGAAATGAGTCCATCATAATAACGTTATTGGCAGTGCTAGGATTTAGCGCTCAGCATACAGCAGGTAAATCATCTGTAGCTCATTAGAGGTTTACCTGCTGATTTACCTTTCTCTCAGAGAGAAAGACAACTAGCCATGGTAATCATGGTTCTCTTTCTCTCTGAGTCTAACTTCCATTCAGACAGAGAAATCTGCAGCCTTGTACAGATATTATCAGCCTAGAGAGACAGTTAGTCCTTTAGAGCCTGACACATTAAATAATAATCAGAAAACAGTTTTTTAAATTTTGAAACAAATTTTGACGCCAATGGGTCAAACACTGACCAGCTCGGCAGATTTCTGCGATGGAAAGAAGTAGACAGATGCGTGTCAGCGACATTTTTTGGAGCAATTCCTCCGCAATATCATCCAGATCGAGGCAAAAAGGGTTACAGTATGCAGTGGAGGGATATATTAGTGTTGGCTCCGCTGAGCAAAGCGTAGCAGGGAACAAGTAGTTGGGAGTTCGGAAGAAGGCGGAGTCTGGGGACGCATGGATCCGAGGAGCGGTGGCGGCGATGCGGTGTCCCTGTGAGCTGTCTGAGCTGCAGGCAGCTCTAAAAGCTCCCGGCGCTCATTGCTCCAGTTTATCATCTCAGCTGAGTCTGTTTACAAAACGAAACTTATGCCCGTGTTTACTTTCATTTTTAATATAGTTTCCGGCCGGAGCTCAGCATTAATTCATCACGTGATCATGACACCACCCGCTGTTGCGCCAAGGCTTAATGTGCGTTTATAAGACACACGGTTGAGGTAATATTACGCTGATTTGCTGGCATGGTGTGTCTTATAAAGGGTCTTGGATAGTCTTTGGAGGCGGACCTCCGCCCAGCCGCGGGCGGGGGGAGCACGCATGCTTGGCTGTTGCTGGTTGAGCTCGATGAGGAGGTTCTGAAGGGAAACTAAGGGGACACGACTATCGAGGTTAATGCTTAGTAGTATAAATTAGGCTTAGCTTCATCATCTTGTGATCTTGATAGTAACGGTTGCTATGATGTGTGATTGGACAATAGCCGTTTTGGGGGCGGGGCGGGCAAAAGGCTATTTGAGCTCAAGCTGTGCTGACTTACTTAACATTATTGACTGCTAGTGCTTTCTACATGACCACATGGTGTCAGCACTGAAAAATGTAGGGATTTGTGTTTAGAGTTTTGCAGTAACAGTTCACCAAATCTGACTCATGTGTTAAAGCAGGGAATAGTGTGTATAGTTCAGGGAAATAGGTGTGCTTTTTGAAAAATAGCATTATGGTTTTGGAATTTGAGTTCAAAAGATTGGTTATATTGTTTAAACAATCGAGCAAAACTGTAATAAAAAAATCCATATTTGATTCACCTCTCCCTGGGCTGCCACCTTATCGTGGTGGAGGGGTTTGAGTGTCCCAATGATCCTAGGAGCTAAGTTGTCTGAGGCTTTATGCCTCTGGTAGGGTCACCCATGGCAAACAGGTCCTAGGTGAGGGATCAGACAAAGTGCAGCCCAAAGACCCCCTATGATGAATAAAATGAATGGAACCAGTGTTCCCTCGCCCGGACGCGGGTCACCGGGGCCCCCCTCTGGAGCCAGGCCTGAAGTTGGGGCACGCTGGCGAGCGCCTGGTGGCCGGGCTTTCACCCATGGAGCCCGGCCGGGCATAGCCCGAAGAGGAGACGTGGGTCCCCCTTCCCATGGGCCCACCACCCGTGGGAGGGGCCAAAGGGGTCGGGTGCGATGTGCAAAGGGCGGTAGCCAAAGGCAGGGACCTTGGCGGTCTGATCCTCGGCTACAGAAGCTAGCTCTTGGTACGTGGAATGTCACCTCTCTGGTGGGGAAAGAGCCGGAGTTGGTGTGTGAGGTTGAGAGGTTCCGACTAGATATAGTTGGACTCACCTCAACGCATGGCTCTGGCTCTGGAACCAGTTTCCTCGAGAGGGGTTGGACTCTCTACCACTCTGGAGTTGCTCCCACTGAGAGGCGCCGAGCAGGGGTGGGCATACTTCTTGCCCCCCATCTTGGTGCCTGTACGTTGGGGTTTACCCCGGTGAGCGAGAGGGTAGCCTCCCTCCGTCTTCGGGTGGGGGGACGGGTCCTGACTGTGGTTTGTGCTTATGCACCAAACTGCAGCTCAGACTACCCACCCTTTTTGGAGTCCCTGGAGGGGGTGCTGGAAAGCGCTCCTTCGGGTGACTCCCTCGTTCTGCTGGGGGACTTCAATGCTCACGTGGGCAACGACAGTGAGACCTGGAGAGGTGTGGTTGGGAGGAACGGCCCCCCTGATCTGAACCCGAGTGGTGTTCTGTTATTGGACTTCTGTGCTCGTCATGGATTGTCCATAACAAACACCATGTTCAAGCATAAAGGTGTCCATATGTGCTCTTGGCACCAGGACACCTTAGGCCGCAGGTCGATGATCGATTTTGTTGTCGTTTCATCTGATCTGCGGCCGCATGTCTTGGACACTCGGGTAAAGAGAGGGGCGGAGCTGTCAACTGACCACTACCTGGTGGTGAGTTGGCTTCGATGGTGGGGGAGGATGCCGGTCAGACCTGGCAGACCCAAACGTGTTGTGAGGGTCTGCTGGGAACGTCTGNTATTAGTGTTGGCTCCGCTGAGCAAAGCGTAGCAGGGAACAAGTAGTTGGGAGTTCGGAAGAAGGCGGAGTCTGGGGACGCATGGATCCGAGGAGCGGTGGCGGCGATGCGGTGTCCCTGTGAGCTGTCTGAGCTGCAGGCAGCTCTAAAAGCTCCCGGCGCTCATTGCTCCAGTTTATCATCTCAGCTGAGTCTGTTTACAAAACGAAACTTATGCCCGTGTTTACTTTCATTTTTAATATAGTTTCCGGCCGGAGCTCAGCATTAATTCATCACGTGATCATGACACCACCCGCTGTTGCGCCAAGGCTTAATGTGCGTTTATAAGACACACGGTTGAGGTAATATTACGCTGATTTGCTGGCATGGTGTGTCTTATAAAGGGTCTTGGATAGTCTTTGGAGGCGGACCTCCGCCCAGCCGCGGGCGGGGGGAGCACGCATGCTTGGCTGTTGCTGGTTGAGCTCGATGAGGAGGTTCTGAAGGGAAACTAAGGGGACACGACTATCGAGGTTAATGCTTAGTAGTATAAATTAGGCTTAGCTTCATCATCTTGTTTGGAGTTGTCAGATAGTAACGGTTGCTATGATGTGTGATTGGACAATAGCCGTTTTGGGGGCGGGGCGGGCAAAAGGCTATTTGAGCTCAAGCTGTGCTGACTTACTTAACATTATTGACTGCTAGTGCTTTCTACATGACCACATGGTGTCAGCACTGAAAAATGTAGGGATTTGTGTTTAGAGTTTTGCAGTAACAGTTCACCAAATCTGACTCATGTTAAAGCAGGGAATAGTGTGTATAGTTCAGGGAAATAGGTGTGCTTTTTGAAAAATAGCATTATGGTTTTGGAATTTGAGTTCAAAAGATTGGTTATAGTGTTTAAACAATTGAGCAAAACTGTAATAAAAAAAATCCATATTTGATTCAAAAACTACCAAACAATTTACTAATAGTCATGATTATATGGGGGATACTATCACCATTTTATACTGTCCTTAAATGAAATGCTTTTTTCAATCAAAATTATGACTTTCATTTTATCACTTACTAAACAAATGTTTTTAAAAAATCCCCCAAATCCATAAATCATCATAAAATTACCAAAATATTCTCAGATGGCAATATGACCATGTGGAATAATATGCTTTTATTTTTATATTCGTACATTCAAAGCTTTTTACAAAACAAATTAGTAAATGTAATTTTATGATCCCACCCAAAATTAAAATATTCATAAAAAATCCATTATCTATTATAAAATTTGCAAGGAAATCTCAGATCATCATAGGTACATGAGGAATGTTACCTGCGTTTTATATTTACTCTACACCTAAAGACCTTTTCAAAATAAAATAATATTTGTATATGTTGCATTAGTTTGAAATTAGTCATAACAATAAACACAAGGGGCACTCGAATCTTGACAACCTTTTAAGGGATTCGTAGTCAATATGCAAGTAAATTTTGATCCAAATTTCAAGACGTTTGGCATAAGAGAATTTGAGTTACAACTGCTAGCCTTAAGAAAACCTTTGTGAATAGAAAAAGCACACTTGTTCAGAGAAGCGATTTTTGTTCTACTCTCTCAGATAAATGAAATTAACATATCCTGAGAACTTAGACATCTAGATCCAATTTGTGATTGTTAGTGATTTTTTTAAAATGTGAAAATGTAAACGTACATAAACCTCGACCACTTTTACTATTAATTAACATATTGATAACTGAGTCCTCAGGGCTGTATCTTGAAGACATCCACCAAGCTTCATGAAGATACATTCAGCAATTTTGATTTGATTTCTTCCAGTATAAAGGGCCCCCTATAGTTGGATTAAGCTAAAAATGTAAATATACACTTGAGTTGACCTTAGACACTAGTGATGCGCGAGTTAGGGTTTTTTCAACCCGCAGGTACCGCAGATTTCAAAAAGTCTGACCCGCACCAAACTGCCCCGCATCACTTTGTCTAGTTTTACAACCCTAGTCCCCCCGCCCCGCCTCATTAAAAACACGTTACAATATTGAGGTTCTTTTCTCGTTGAATCTTTCCCAAACATGTGATTAGTTAGTCCATCCTTTGTTTTAAGAATGTAAACTCCCGAACGAATTTTATCCAAAATAACTTCCTCCATCGTTTTGTTGATGTGGCCTCCTGCCACCTGCTTGGAGCGCAATTCGCCGTTTCTGTACGTGCCTACGTCATGGGGTCGAAGATTATCTGCACGTTATGTTTTAAAACATGACCGTGTTTAAATAACTGTCTTAAATATTAAGCCTTGATTAATGTCTACAGCAGGACTGCCAACTTTTGAAGTTTTCCATGTGTGAGACTGGGGTGGGAGGTGGAGTGGGGGGGGGCTCGTCTTGCCTCCCTCCGCTGTCGGGGGGGCTCTCCGCTGCCCATAATGGGGTGGGGGGGTCTTCAACTGCGGTGAAGTTAGTTGGACGTTGGTTATTCGACTCCTGGTTCACTACAGTCGGCGGAGGGTTTTCATATCGTGCGCTGCGCCACAGAGCGACGACAGTCAGCTGATGAAAGCGGTGGTCCGCTTAGGGACCGTCAACAATTTCTAGTCATTTGAGAATGCATACAAAAAATCTAAAGCTTTCAGCTTAATTGATTAAATTATTCAAAATCAATTCTCAGTTGTGTTACTTAACTAGACCAACACAATCAGTTTGAAATACATTTCATACAATCTGATCTTTTTTATGAGTAATTTAATGAAAAATAGTTTGTTTTTCAATAGCTTTCAGATAAATTGATCAAAATACTCAAACCCAATTTCCAATGGTGTTACTAAGCTAGACTAATGAGACAGCAGTTTAACATATTATGCAATTTGATCTTTTTTATTAAGATTTTTATAGAAAATTAAGTAATTTTCTTCAAAAGCTTCCAGGTAAATTAACAAATTACTCAAAATTAATTCACAGTTTTGTTACTAAGCTAGATTAATGACACCACAGTTTTTAACATGTTTAATTTAAAGAGATCATTTTTATTAATATTTTATGATAATTTCTGTATTTTGCTTCAATAGCATCCAGGTTTTGTGATCAAATGACTCAAAATCAATTGTCACTTGTTATTTAATTAGACCAATGAGACACAGCAGTTTTTAACAAATTTCATTGAGTCAGATTTTTAAAAAATATTTAAATAACATTACTCATCACTTCCAACAACCAGCGCAATTTACGTTCCAGTAACCTAATCTCTATCGTTATTCCCAGAGCTCGCACCTCCTTTGGCCGCTCCTCATTCCAGTTTGCTGCTCCCAATGACTGGAATGAACTGCAAAAATCACTAAAGCTCACTACCTACGTTCCATTATCTACCTTCAATAATGCATTACCATCAATAGTTTCTGATCAATGTGCATGCTGCTGAGTACTTAAAGATTGTTTTAAGTCTGTTTTGATGACTTGTACATATTATATATGAGAACAGTCCTTTGTCTTTATGTCTAGCTGCTTTATCTTATTTTTTATCTTGCATTGTTTTTTATCTCATCTGTTTGTGTAAAGCTAACTGTGTCTGTTGCTGCTGCCTCTTGGCCAGATCGTCATTGTAAATGAGAATGAGTTCTCAATCGACTCATCTGGATAAATAAAGGTTAAATAAAATAAAAAATAAAATAAAATAACTAATTTGTCTTATAGCTTCCAAATAAATTGATCAATGACCCCAAATCAATTCCATTCCTTCCACTCCAAAGGAATCCTATTGCTTGATATTTCCAAGCTGCCACCTCTGGGAATTGGTTTTGACTATTTTTTATATAGTTTTACCTAGAAGCTTTTGAAAAAATTATATATTTTTAATGAAAATCTAAATGAAAAAGATGAAGTATGAAGTATGTTAAAACCTGTTTTGTCTCATTGCATTGGTCCACCTTAGTAACACAATTGGGAATTGGTTTTGACTATTTTTTTTTATCAATTTACCTGGAAGCTTTTGAAGAAAATATCTTAATTCTTATGAAAATCTTAATAAAAAAAGATCAGATTGAATTAAATGTGTTAAAAAAACGTTTCTCATTGTTCTAGTTTTGGAACAGATCTGAGAATTGATTTTGTATAATTTAATCAATGAAGCTGGAAGCTTTGGACTTTTTGTATGCGTTCTCAAATGACTAGAAATTGTTGACGGTCCCTAAGCGGACCACCGCTTTCATGAGCGAGTCCTCGGAACACAGCTGACCGCCGTCTCTATCTGGCGCAGCGCACACACACATCATAGCGCACAGCATAAAAACCCATCATTGACCGTAGTGAACCATGGAGTAATGTCTGTTGAATATCCACTGTCCAACTAACCTCACCGTGGTGCTTTTTCAGCGTGAGAAATAGGAAGTATGGCGTGAGAGCGTGTGAAGGTGGTCAGATTCGTGTGTCTCACGCTCAGTGCATGAGTGTTGGCAGCTCTGCTACAGCACTATTAGACACTCATCTATACAGGTTATCAGCAAAAACAGGTTGGTTTAGGTGATATTCGCTCTTTAACGTCCCATTAGTCATCACACACTAGCCCTTTTTATAAGACACACCGTGCAGGCAAATCAGAGTAATATTACTGCAACGTGCGTCTTATGAACGCGCCATGGCGGCATCACGTTGCAGGGAATTTTGCAGCATTCCTGCCGCCACGCTTGATAGTAATATTGCGGTAATATTGCAGCTTCGCCAGTCTTATAAACGCACATTAAGTTTTGGCGCAACAGAGGGAGGTGTCATGACCACTTGATGAATTAATGCTGAGCTCCGGCTGGGAACTATATTGAAAATGAAAGTAAACACGGGCATAAGTTTCATTTTGTAAACAGACTCAGCTGAGATGATAAACTGGAGCGATGCGGTGCTCCGGGAGCTTCTCTCCATTAGAGCTGGAGCTCAGATAATCTGACAGTTCACAGGGACGGTGGAGGACACACACCTGTAGCTGATTGTAAAAAAAAACGTAATAAGCGCGGCTTCGATTGCAATAAAAAGCAAGTTATGTCCAAGATAAACGGAAGTCCGCGACAGTGCAGAGACCGCCCCCATACCTCCTTTTTGCCACCATCGCGTAATCTTTTATAAAAATGACATGATTGCACAACATTACCGCCACGGTCTGAGCTCTTATAAACGACCTTAGGCTCCCAGATGCCGCATCGGCTTTGCAACAAATTGGCGGCATTATAGAAAGGGCTACTTGTGAAATTACATCTCCACATCTGACCCATCCCCATGGGGAGCGGTGAGCTGCAGCTGTGGCTGTGCTCGGGAACTATTTGGTGGTTTAACCTCCTGTCATAGAAATTCTATGTCCTGTACGGCTTCTATTTCATTCTGTATCTCACACACACTCACACACTCACACACACACACGTCATCTGAACACACACCTTATCTCCTACTTTAAATAAACGGTGCTGGCAGCCGATCGGGGCAGACTGTACTCTGTCCTGAGTCTGGTCTGTCACCCTTTGCAAATGGTTGTGTGTGCCTCATTTTGTCTCTCTCTCTCATCTCCTCAGTTCTGGGTAGTTAGGTTGACTGAGAAAATCCCTAACATAAATTGCTCCTTCGAGTGGAGCCTGGAGGTCTTCTCTGTCTACGCCAAATGCCACCGCCGGACATTGCAGTGCCCTGCTTTCGCTGGAGGTCGGCACCTGGGTCTGACGTCGCCAGGGGGCCACCGGGTCTGCGAACACAAGCTTCTGAGCTGGGGAGATCTAGTGAGACATTCTTGTTTATGTGTGAAGGGCCTGAGCGTTCGCCCTGAGAGTAAACGCGATTGATGATAAACAGCTGTGTTGATACGCCTGGTAAGATAACTGTTGAAGTGTCCTAAATTGGGTCTTTGAGCGTTTTTCCCGTGAATTAAACGAAATTGGTTGGTTTTTGAGCGTTTTTCCGTGAATTAAACGAAACTTCCGGTTATGTAAGATAACTGTGGAGTACTCAAAATTGGGTCTTTGAGCGTTTTTCCCGTGAATTAAACGAAATTGGCTGGTTTTTGAGCGTTTTCCCGTGAATTAAATGAAACTTCCAGTTATATGTTTGTTAGTCTGTCTGTCTATTTGTTTGTTCATTGGTTGGTAGTAGTGGAACGAGTTCCCACACTGATAGGAGGTGGGCTTCCAACTACTTCCTAGTGCATGATTTGAGAGTGTGGATGTTTTTTGTTAAGGTGTGGCTACGTGGATGAATGACCAGTTATTGGTGGTGTTGGTGTGATTTGCGGTGTGCCTGCTGGAACTTTGTCTAATCCTGTTGCGTTTCATGAGTGAGTTTGGAACCTGAGTGTGTGCTGCTGCTGAGTGGGCGTGTGCGGGAGGTGTGTCTCAGGTTCTGGTTCTGATCCGTGTGGGCTCAGGGCCTGTGTGTTAAATGCTGCTGTGGTGTCTGTCTGGAGGCGTGACTGTTCGCGTGTGTTTGCTTGAGCTGCAGTAATGAAAAGCAAAACAATTTATTAATTTGGCCCCAAATTCACATTTTGTGCTATCTACATTAAACTAAATGTCCTACACGCAAAGCAGAATAACTACAGAGGTGAGCCTGGGCAATGAAAAGGTTGCAGTCTGCCTGTTATTTTCGAAACTGCATATTGGATACTTTAAATTATCGCCTCTGAACATTGAAATTCCTAAGAAATCACTTGTCGCCACACATGGCTGTACAGAGTTTCTCTCCAGCAGAGAGACAGAGAGAAACCGAGCAGCAGGAGGGTTTCTCACAGTGGCGAACTTACAGCCTTGGGAGTCAAGGGAGGCACTTTGTTAGTAGATAAAAATGAAATAATAAATAAAATATATAGGTGTGACGGAGAGAAGTATGATGAATGAATGGTGTTTTTAGACAGATTTATGTTAATGGAGTACTGATAATGATGATAGATATTTGAATGCAGCATAAACAGGTTTATGGATGATAGAATTAATGGATAATAAAATTATAATAAAATTATAAGTGATAATAAAATGACAGAATGAAAATATGTTGTAGTGGTGGAGAATGTGGCCACAGCAAAAGACAACATGTACATTTTAAAGTTGCTATATTCCAGATCTAAATGTAACTACATAAATATAAATTTTGTTTATTAACGACTTGGTAAATGTATCCAAAGTACTCGGTACCAGTCTGGTTGCAGATGACACAACACTGTTTTACTCGGGATTGGATATTAAGAAAGTGGTAAATAATGAACAGATTAAGATTTAATAACTGGTTTGACTTCAATAAATTGACACTGAATCTCAATAAAACACATTT
>SSNS01000499.1:185116-202898 GCA_006937985.1 Aphyosemion australe | reverse complement strand
CCGCTTCGCTGCTGCCTCTCCCGGTGTGCACTGGAGTGCCGCGATTGTCGCGAGTAAACCGTTCCGCGCCGCTGATGCTTTCAGTGTGCAGCAGGCGTAACGCGGAACGGCAGCGGAACGGTTTACTCGCGACAATCGCGGCACTCCAGTGCACACCGGGAGAGGCAGCAGCGAAGCGGCTTCACCGCAGCGCTCCTCGCTCGACTCGCAAGATCACAAGATCCCTCGAGACTTCAAAGGTCACGGTTTGTTTATGACGTCCGCCACCAAAAAGAAGGAAATCACGTTTGACATCGCTGTTTGATGTCATATATAATGTTTTTACTCACCACTGCCAGGATTAAAGCCACGAAAAACACACCGCTGCACTTCTCGAACGATGAGGTAAGTAAATAAGCCGTGAAGTCACACGTTTAGACGTAATCTACATAGATATCAAATTGCATCGCTGCAATAGACTTTTATTTTGAAAATTACCGGGCATTTTACACTGAAACCGAGTGTGATTTCCTGTCTAGCCCCATGTTAACTGCGGAAATTGACGCATGCCAGAAGCGGCGGAGCGGCGCTGTGTGCCGCTTGTGGAACGCGTCTGGAAATTGCCGCGTCGCGGCTGGTTTGTGACACCCCCATAGACTATAATGGATTCTATAATTTCTATTTGAAGCGGCGACGTTCCGTTGCCGTTCCGCGCCGCTGATGCTTTCAGTGTGCAGTAGCCTTTACAGACAACATCCAGGGCTTGAGCCCAAGTAGCCACCCCCTAACCCTAATTGCTGATGAACCTGACTGAGATCAACTAAAAGCTCTTCAGCTGCTTGGGACCACTTCTAATTGAGAGGAAATAACTTGTTCCATTTCCTGTTGCACTTAAATGTGTAAATAAAAAATAAACAACACATAAAATACCTTTAAATATTAAAATAATCACAGCCAGGATGTCAGACCCAATGGTCAATCCTCTGCCGCCCCCTAGTGGACGCAATGCTCTACTGTTGACCGGAACTATGAATTTGTTTTCCACAAAAGATGATGGAAGACTTTATCATATGTTAAATAATGCTGTTTATTGTGTATTCTAAATCGTCTCTTTTGGATTTAAATATTTATTATCTTTAATATTCTCCTAAAAGTTGGATTGGTTTTCAAAATAAAAGCGTGAAATGAACAGGCTGAATCTGGTGTTTAGAATGTACACAGACTGACTCAAAATGTAAAACTCAAAGACAAGTAGATGTATTCAAATGTATTGGGTTTACTTTAAAATAACTAGAGGGGATTCAAATACACAAGTGAAACTAAAGGATGCAGACACTTTTTATTTTATTTTCCAGGTTTTCCACCTTCCAACCAAACACAAAAATACCTTTTTTTCTCTCCATAAAGATAAAAAGTGATTTTTAAACCCCATAAAGTTATTTCACCCATTTGCCATAATGTAATAAGACCCCGGGGCTTTTATTTTGAACCTACCTGAAACGGAAGTGTGGGTTTGATCCTGGGGCGCTCCAGCAGGTCGGGTTCGGATCAGTGACCGTCGGGAGGTGAAGCTGCAACTCATCATGCCGCAACTCGGACTGAAAGCTATCGTTGGAGAAAGTAAGAAGTTTGACTTCATATTGATTTGTTATTAATTTATTCAAAATAATGTTGCCTAGAAAACTTATTCTATCACAGGCTTGTTACGATAGCAGATGTATGAACTACAATCGTGTGTGTGTGTGTGCGTGTGTGTGTGTGTGCGTGTGCGTGCGTGCGTGTGTGCATGTGTTTGTGTGTGTGTGCATGTGTGTGTGCATATGTGTGTGTGTCGTGTGTATGTGTGTGTGTGCATGTGTGTGTGTNAAAACTTATTTCTGCACAGTTTAGGTTTTCTGTTGTTTGCACATTTAGTCCATTTCCTCCTCTGACGATGACGACAATCTGAGCCACTCAGGGGGTGACAGGCTGGTGCTCAAGGCTACATATACCTCACTGACACACACATCTCCTCAGGTCAGACATCACCTCAATCCAGGAGAACTTCCTCTCGTAGTCAGAAAACACAGTTTTCTATTTGGGCCCATTACTAAGTGCTTTGTTTCAGGAATGAACAGAAGCAGGTCATTTATCTGTTTCTGTGTGTGAAAGGTTGTTTATGATAAATCAAGACTGGACTTCTGCATCTCTCTCTCTCTCTCTCTCTCTCTCTCTCTCTCTCTCTCTCTCTCTCTCTCTCTCTCTCTCTCTCTCTCTCTCTCTCTCTCTCTCTCTTAGATGTAATAGACATAGATATGAAATTGCATCGCTGCAATAGACTTTTATTTTGAAAATTACCAAATGTTTTACACTGAAACTGTGTGTGATTGCTTGTCTAGCCCTATGTTAACTGTGGAAATTGATGCATCCCAGAAGCGACTTGTGGCAAAAATAGAACTTGATCCTATCTTTAGCAGCACAGCACTGCTGGGACGTGTCTGAAAATGTCCGCGTCGCGGCTGGTTTGAATCACCCCCACAGAATAATGAATTCAATTTATTCCGCTGCCGCTCCGCGCCACTGCTGCTTCTAGTGTGAAGTAGGGGTAAAACTTTGAATGCATGATCCAAAGAGGTTCTGGATTTTGGAAGGTTCTGGAAATAAAGGCAACTGGACTTCTTTGGTTTCTTGAATATGTTTCACTTCTCATCTGAGAAGCTTTGTCAATTCTGGCTGGAATATGGGAGGGTCGAGCTTATAAACTGTAGCTGCCTGTTGTTGCTTTAAACTACCTATGAACACCCCTCCTCCCTACCCCCTGATGAGTTGTTAGCCTCTATTAAGCGCATGGCTCAACACAGGCTAAGACTCTGCAATCCACCTACACCTGAAGGACAAGGGACACACCTTTGAAGATGACAAAGTCCACATTCTGGACAGAGAAGAACGATGGTTTGAGAGAGGAGTGAAGGAAGCCATCTATGTCAAACATGAAAAACCTTCATTGAATAGAGGAGGAGGGCTCAGGCTTCACATTTCCAGCGCCTATAATGCAGCTCTGAACCTTATTCCCAAACAGTTTCAGTCTAGGTCATGCCCCCCTGCGTCTAATCATTACGACTCCCACACAATGGAGGTTAATGATTCAACAGGGGGTGGGGAGGAGGGGTATTCATATGTAGTTTCTGCTAGTTGATTCGTAGGCTGTACGAATCAGTCAGACCGTGAAACACATTTGCAATTTTATAGACTGCTAAAAGATATTAAAAATCAGGGAGAACGATGCCAAAAGTTATCGGAAGAACAGCCCATTTCTTGTCAGGTAAGTGAATTAGTAATAGCACCCAGATGGCACCCAATCTGGGTCATCCTTTTGATAAAGTTCAGACCGTTTGCCTGTAATACAATGAGAAATACAGCACTTAATTTTAGCTCTACATTTACAGCAACTGTGTTGCTGCTGTAGCAATGTGAATAGCTTGATATGAATTATATTATAATCATCACACTACAAAATTAGTTAAGAGCTGCTGCTATTACTAATTCACTTACCTGACAAGAAATGGGCCGAACAAATTCTGATGTTGAGTTTTGCCTCGTAGATCCTGGTTTAGCTTCGCTAGCCATAAGCGCCTCCTTTCTTCTGATAACTTTTGGCATTGTTCTCCCTGATTTTTAATAACTTTTGGCAGTCTATAAAACTGCAAATGTGTTTCACAGTGTGACCGATTAGTACAGCCTATAACACGGCAATAATTCACCATTTTCTTCCGTTCGAAGTTTGGAATGTACTGAATTGCGTTGGTTTTGTTTACCTCCAGTATCTCCAATATGGCGACTTTCGGGTTGATGTCACAGCGATGACGCGCCGTGAAAACCCTCTATAGACATCTACAGTTTATAAGCTTGACCATCCCATATTCCAGTCAGAATTGACAAAGCTACTCCAATGAGAAGTGAAACATCTTCAAGAAGTCCAGTTGCCTTCATTCAAGCCCCTTTGGACTACCATGACCTGGATGACTGAGAACCTTCACCAGCATTTTGAACGAATGCGCCTCAAAAAATTGAGTGAGGGTTCATTTTATCATCGATCTCTGAGTGGAGGCTGGCATTACTGCAGTTTCCTCCACAGGGAGGACCTGATCTCTAGGAGAGGCTTTTCTGTAAAAGTCAACTCTTTCCCAGCAAGAGTTGACCTCAGTAAGGAGAGAACTTCACTAGACTGGCTAGAGCCAGTCTGGGCGGTGTGGCCCGCCTGTGCCCAGTGGCGGTCCGTCCTACAGGCGAACTAGGCAGCCGCCTAGGGCGCCATCCAGAAGGGGGCGCCAAACTGCGCTCACACCACCACTCACTCCCCAAAGAAAAAGCATCATAACATTCAGCTGTCAATTTATATCTGTATTCTGCAATATTTTTAAAAAGAACACGCTAATTTACTGAACAAAGCCAGTTATATTCCCATCCAGCTGTCTTCAATCCCACTCTGAGCTCGGCTGCCTGCCCTGTTCTGCTCAGAACCTGCTAGCAGAGACACATGTGGGACGTACGGTCGGGTTCTGTGTGTGAACGGCTGACCCACTGCGAGGATGAGGGGCGCCGTTTTGAGGGGGAAAAAAGAACAAGAGAAAGTTGCAAAGGACAAAGGTATGTACTTTTGTTTAGGTTTGTTTGTTTCATATTCTCCGATTAGCATATAACAGTACTAGCTAGTTGACAGTAGCCAAAGCAAAGTTATGTCATCTAAGTTAACAAGGGTGTGACGTCACGTCCTGTTGTGGTTCTGTCTCGCGGAAATTTCCCGGAAAATCCCCGCCCCCCCTTCACGGAGACCGGAGTCGGTCAGTGCGCATTTAGCTGCACCGTGACAGCGAAGCAACAGCTGGGGCCATCGTGTTCTAGGAAATTAAAAAGTTAAGAGTAATCCAGGTCAGATGTGAAAAGTCCATTTACAGTTCCTGTTAAACGTTTGATAACTTTATTATTTGAGAAATAAATATTAGGAAGGATGGATTTTAGCAGCTATAATAGCTTTGTACACTCTTGGCATCCAGGTTATTTTCCCTGTTTATCAGTGAAATACAGTTTTACATCTAACCACAGTCAAACTACAGGTCAAAGTCAAAGTTTAAATGTTTATCAACTTGAATAAATTATATAAATACAACTGAGTTGAACAATGCTGATAATACGCCTGGTTGTTACATCATTTAGACTCACTCTAAAGTATCTGGGACATCCTGCAGCTGGATCTTCTGTCCAGCCATGCTCCTCAGCTTCTCTGCTTTCCTCAGGTGAGTCTATCGTGTCGGTAAATACTTGTGAATAAAATAGTGACTTGTGTGAAAAATGTGGTACCATGACATCCAATGTATTTCCTCTGGTTTTCTCATTATATTTATGGACCTAGAGCCACCAGAGGAGACGTTACAAGAACATGCTGCTCCTCCTGTCACTAACTACTGCACCTGGTTGTTCAGGTGAGTGACTTCTGCTCATATTGACAGCAACATTGATTCCACATTTGCTGTGTGCCTAATTAATTATACAATTTTTTATCTATAACTCCATTTTATTCATGGAATAATGCATTCTTTAAAAATATATCAGGTTGCAATTTGTGTTGCAGTCACACAGTAGTGTGTGTTATAGTTATTCTATATTTTGTGTACATGTGGTGTAATACATCTCATGTTTCAGATCAGAATTTGTGCTTCATGTGTCCTGTAGGTGCAGTAAGAAGTGCCAGTCCATCATCACTTGATCCTGCATCTATAGAGAACAGAGTTGGTTTGGACAGGACCACATCAGGTAACACCTGACTTCATTTTTCCTCTGACATGATGGAAGAAGTTTCTACTATCACTTTAGCAGAACCTCAGTAAATGGAGAAAGATAATCATAAGAAGCTTGTTTTTGGTGCAAACTTTTTCCTGCAAAAGATTTTTCTTAACACATAGAGAACTGAGTTACTTGGAAAATGTAAGTGTTGCTTTGACCAGCCATGAAAACGAATATAATTTACTTTGAAGAAATGTGCACATATTGTTGCATGATTTACTAGAATGGTTTAAATAAATGTACAGCGATTTGACAACACAGTATTTTTGTGTTGTTATTTATTGGGGGAGGGGGGGGGAGATGCAATGCTTGAGCTCGCCTAGGGCGCCAAATGGTCTAGGACCGCCCCTGCCTGTGCCACTGTTCACATTTATCTGTTCCAAAGTCCTCCACGCCCTGACAGGAAGTTAACCTTGGATAAAAGCTGGGGCAGGGTGACCAGGACCCTGAGATCCACGGGCCGGACCAGAGGCTCAGAAGCCTCTCAGACCAGCACCCACTTGGTTCACCAACAAACAACAGCCCCTCCTTATCTGGTGTCAGATGGAGGATCTCTGATTGAGGACCAGTCAGGTGGACTTTCAGAACTTCTGTCAGGACTTGTGACCATGAGATCCACAGAACCAGATGTTATGAATGANCCCATATTCCAGTCAGAATTGACAAAGCTACTCCAATGAGAAGTGAAACATCTTCAAGAAGTCCGGTTGCCTTCATTCAAGCCCCTTTGGACTACCATGACCTGGATGACTGAGAACCTTCACCAGCATTTTGAACGAATGCGCCTCAAAAAATTGAGTGAGGGTTCATTTTATCATCGATCTCTGAGTGGAGCCTGGCTTTACTGCAGTTTCCTCCACAGGGAGGACCTGATCTCTAGGAGAGGCTTTTCTGTAAAAGTCAACTCTTTCCCAGCAAGAGTTGACCTCAGTAAGGAGAGAACTTCACTAGACTGGCTAGAGCCAGTCTGAGCGGTGTGGCCTGTGCCACTGTTCACATTTATCTGTTCCAAAGTCCTCCACGCCCTGACAGGAAGTTAACCTTGGATAAAAGCTGGGGCAGGGTGACCAGGACCCTGAGATCCACGGGCCGGACCAGAGGCTCAGAAGCCTCTCAGACCAGCACCCACTTGGTTCACCAACAAACAACAGCCCCTCCTTATCTGGTGTCAGATGGAGGATCTCTGATTGAGGACCAGTCAGGTGGACTTTCAGAACTTCTGTCAGGACTTGTGACCATGAGATCCACAGAACCAGATGTTATGAATGACCACAAGCTGGGTCGATCAGGACCTCCACCCTGCTGAAGCCGTCGTTCCCATCATTAAAGAACTTCCGGCGCGTGACTCGTTTCTCTTTTCATCAACAGACCCTCAAGAGCTTCCCTAAAAAGCACATTTGGTCCAAAACGCCAGAGCAGGGCGTGTCGAGTCGAGCCAAGCCGAACCAAGTGACGCGTTTCTCACCTGTGATCGTGTCCCGTTTGGCTTCATCAAGGTGACTAGAAACAACATCTCCCATCGTGGATGAACGTTAGGTCCGGTCCAGTTCCTCTACTGGTCTAACAGGAGTCTTGGTTCCGGGTGACTGGGCCGCTAGCAGAACCTGACACTGAATCCAGAGTAAAGTAAACTTCCAGAGGCTTTTCCTCAGAGACACCCTCCTATGAAGGGGGAGGGAACTCCCACCCACAGCTCTGGTGCGTTCAGGGCACACTCGGAAAAGCAGTTACACAGCGAGCCTTACGCAGAGGCGGATTTAGGATAGAAGAAGACCCGGGGCCGCTGACGTCGTTAATCATCAACAGACCATGTCGACAATAAATGTAAATAAAAGTTAGCGGCTTCAGCCCCCCTAAAACATTCCTAAGTCTCCCTGTTATTTTGGGTGGATTTTTTTTAGTAAAATTTTTAAAATTTGTGCAGCTGTTCGACATGAAAATCCCTCACCTTTCAGCAAAATTTGCCAGAGAGAATCCAAAATGGGTCACCACCAATGACTGTCTAAAAGTTGCGTGCATTACTATCATTGACTGTATAAATGATGGACGGATAACGCCTCTCAGTAGGCCTAGCTGTTCCCTCCACTTCTGTCTTGGCTGTGTAATTTGGGTAATTTGTGTCATCACTACCAAAAAATCCCAAAATGGATAAAGAGGTGGAGCTGAGGGTGGTGCATCAAACGGAAACGACGTGGCCTGGATGTAGCTAATCTGACCCGATGCTAACAGCTAAGCTTACGGAGCTAGCAATCTAGCTGCTAGCAAAGCTAACCTGGAGCTAGGGAGTTAAGCTGAAGAGTTTGTAGCTGAAGGAGGATCGTGGGCGATTTTGCCAGCAAACACAATCATCCGGAAAATAAAAATAACCAATCGGTAAATTAATAATCTGT
This sequence comes from Aphyosemion australe, assembly GCA_006937985.1. Taxonomy (NCBI): domain Eukaryota; kingdom Metazoa; phylum Chordata; class Actinopteri; order Cyprinodontiformes; family Nothobranchiidae; genus Aphyosemion; species Aphyosemion australe. The sequence goes on along the minus strand of SSNS01000499.1, from coordinate 194,709 downwards.
AACTTGAAAAAAGTTGTTTCCTTAATGAAATTATCTTTTCTTTAGGCTGATTATCTTAATGTCCTTTTGTTTTATGATGTGGAAACGGTTTTCGTCTTTTGAATGAGATTTTAAATCTCAAGGGGTTTTTTCATGGTTAAATAAGAGTTAAATGATTAAAATAAAAAGGCAATTTTTCCTGTAATTTTTACTTAGTTATTAGTGCTTTAGAGACGTGAGCAAGCTAAGTGACTTATTAAAGTTAACTGTTCCATTTACAAAAACTGTTGTCACAAGTGAAGTAGCATTTATTCTGTACTCTTAGTACAGTTCACAAGTAGAGATATACAGATACAATAAGAACAATATGACATGCTAGCTGATTAACAACAGCTACTATTAACAATTTTTTTATTTTGACCCTAGTCAATTCTGCAACGTATGCCAGGATTTTATGAATCATTAATTGAGGTCTGGGAGGTTAAATCTGCTGATTTTCTTTGAGGAAAACAGTCCATATTGGGATCAAAGATGCAGTTCCAGTCTCCTCCTGTTTAATTTTGCATTTGGAAAAGTATTTAAAACAGACTAAATCTCTTTTATAAACTCTTGTAAGAAAACCTTATTCATCTGATTATTGTTATGACCATATATGTTACCTATTACAAAAAAATCATCTATATATTCAACCACTAAAATAATCCATCTTCCATCATTATGTATAATGTTCTTTAAAACCTTCCCTTGAAAAGAACCTTTTAGTATATCAGTCCCAGCTGATTTGTTGTTTGCATAAGACATCCAAATAGTATCTCCTCATTGAGCTTTCCATAAGTTAAAGTCTGAAGCTACAGCATGTGTTTCTTGTAAGAAATAAAAGTCCGCCTTAAGATCCTCGCAAAATAAAAAAACTGCCTTTCTTTTTAACTGATCACGAATACCCCTTACATTCAAAGAATAAAACAATAAACTCAATATGAACAATAGAATAAAACACTCAGCTTCAATAGTAAGCTTGTGCAGGAGGCATGCATGCTGTACTTCCGAATGAAAACAACAGCTGAGTCAGTCCTGCTGCTGATGGCTCTTCTAAATTGTCTTTCAAATCTGCCTCCACACAATCAGCAATGTCCAATACAGAATAGAATAGAATAGAATAGACTTTATTGATTTTGTACAGGGTACAAAAAATAATGCAGAAATATTATAAATATAAAATCAACAATAATATGTGCAAATATACACACAGAGTAGCAGCATTAGTTGGGTTCTGTGCAGGCCACTATTGCAAGCAGAATTTTAGTATATTGAGTGAAACTCAAATAGCACGTATAATTGTTAGCCTATATAATAATTATAATTGTTATATAATAATTATAATTGTTATAATTGTCAGCTTCATCCAGGCCAATGCAAGGAAGTTGGTCAACCTTATCCTGGGATGCACACCTATTGCACAAGAAAAATACATTTTATATAATCAGTGAATAGAAAGTGAGAGTGGGATGTTACTACGGTATTAAAAAAACAATAATAAAACATACCTTATTGATATTGGAGGTACATATTCTGAATCATACGGGTCTAAAGCTCCTTCCTTCTCTTCTTGTTATGTTCTTCCTGTGTTCGTTTTTCATCTCCATTGGATTTTCTTGTTTTAACACAGTATAGTGATGTTACATTTACCTTTAATTACTGACGGTTTCGGCGACTACTGTCGCCATCTTCAGAGTCACGCCGACTTGACGGCGTCACTTCCGCTGTTTATTTGCAGGCAGTAAGGGGCGTTGCCGCCCCCTACTGCCTGCGCCTTCCTGGTCGATCACCACGTCCCATGAATGATCCAGCGTGTACACTCCTTCATCCCTATTCATGGTCCTGGGTCCACGTCTCCTTATCTCGATCGCTTCCTTTATCCATCGTCTGTATTTTTGTTGTTCTGTTGTTATGATCTGTGTGCTGTCCCAGTCCATTATATGGTTTTCTCTTGTACAGTGGTCTGTTATGGCTGATTTCCTTATTGTGTTTTCTGCTTCCTCTTTGGCTGCTCTGGTGTGCCTTCGGCTTGTTTCTTTTTCACATTCCTTCTTGTGTTCCATTTTGCGTGTGTTGAGTTGTCATCCTGTCTCTCCTATGTATGTTTTATTGCAGAGTTTGCATGGAATTTCGTAAACCACTCCACATTTTTGTTCCTGTGTTGTTGCGTCTTTTGGATGTACTAGTCCTTTTTTGACGGTCATGTATGGTTTTATTGGAGTGTTTATGTTATGTTTTGACATTACATATCTTATTTTTTCTGTTATTCCTTTAATGTATGGTAGGGTTATCGCTGGTTTTGGTTCTGTTCTTTCTTGTTTTCTGGTTCTTTGTTTTAGTTTGTCTTTGTTTACTGTTGTTGTCTGTAGTCTTCCTTGTTTTATTGCCCATGTTGGGTATCCGCAACTTTTTAATGCCTGTCGTATGTGTTTATCTTCTTGGCCTACATCCTTTTCCTCTGTTATCATTTTGGCTCGATGATATAATGTTCTGATTACTGACATTTTGTGAATCACTGGATGTTCTGATGTCCAAAGTAGATACTGGTCTGTGTGTGTTGGTTTCCTGTATGTGTTAATGTTGAGAGTCCCATCTGTTTTCCTGGTTATTTCCATGTCCATGANTGTGTGTGTGTGCGTGTGCGTGCGTGCGTGTGTGCATGTGTTTGTGTGTGTGTGCATGTGTGTGTGCATATGTGTGTGTGTCGTGTGTATGTGTGTGTGTGCATGTGTGTGTGTGTGTGTGTGTGTGTGTGCGTGCGTGCGTGCGTGCGTGCGCGCGCGCGTGTGTGTGAGGTGAATCAGGAACATTTCATCTTGTTTGATGGTACGTTGTTATTGTCCCGGACTGGACTTTGTTGGGAAAATAAGCGCATGGATTGGTCAATGTAATCCCGCCTCTCTAATCTCAATCTGTGCGGATTAACGGTCCTGACATCATCCTGATAGGACAGAGAGGCAGGGAAGGCTGATTCACACACAACACATCAGTCTGCTAGAAAATAAAATCATGCACGCGCGCGCGCACGCATACACACACACACACACACACACACACACACACACACACACACACACACACTTATTTGTCTTCAGAAACAAAGTGAAGGAACCTGCGACTTTCTAGAGTTCTAGACGAAATCACTTTCTATCTTGAAGTTTTTTGTGAATTTAGTTTCAGTCATACGCGTTACTCCACCTAAACTCCTGACTGAACTGCCTATTTTCATTATCATTATTAAGTGCTGTTTGTATTTAATCTGGTAGAGTCTGTTTTAATCCATAGAAATGACTGAACATGCACTAAATTTAACTTTAAAAGATAACTGATAAATATAATGATGTTTGACTTCAAATATAAACAACCTTCTCATAAATCATTATTGTCTTAATATTAATATGGTTGTTTTTACGTAATTAATATCATCACTTTACATGATGTTATAACCCTGAAGTGAAATGTTTCAGCTGCTGGAAGTAAAGGCAGACAATAATCCTGACTACTGCAAACAGAATAATATTTACTGGCACCTCTACAAGAAGAGCGTTGGCTGACAGGACTGAGATGAGTTGTAGTTCAGGTTCTCACTTCACAAGAACTAGTTCCATCTCTCCTCATCTCTCTCTCTCTCTCTCTGTGTGTGTGTGTGTGTGTTCTTGTACTTACTACATACTGAGGACCAAAACAGGTTTTTAACCAACAGAGTGAGGACATTTTTCAAAATGAGGACATTTTTGTGGTCCTCACTTTTTTAAAAAGCTTACCCGTTGGGCTGAGAGGTATGGTGTGAATTAAGTTTTTGTTCAGGTTAGGGTTAGGAATACAACAACACTGGTTATGGTTAGGGTTAGAGTATGGGTTAGGCATAATACAGTCACTAAAATGAACAAAAATGAATGGAAGTCAATGGATGGTCCTCACTATGATAGAAAGACAGACATGTATGTGTGCGTGTATGTGCATGCGCGTGTATGTGCATGCACGTGTGTGCGCTTTTGTGTGTGTACTTGTCTATACATCAAAGTGAGGACCTTTAAGGCGCTTACACACTAGCACCGTGTCGGCTCCGATCGGTCGGCCTCAGTTGGCCCCGGCCCTGCCAGGTTGTTTACACACGTCGTCCTGGACACCCTTTGGAATGTGGACGTGATAGGCGGTCTCAGAAATGCGCGCGAAAAATTGGCGCGAATATATCAGTGATGTAGGAGCGCATCTCCGAGCATGTGGGTGGGTCAAAGGAGCGTGGAGAAGTCTGCGCGGTGTCTTCCTTATTAAACAAAGGCTGTGTGGCAGCACTGTGTGTGTGTGTGTGTGTGTGTGTGTGCACGCGCTGCGCTCCGCTCATCACAGCAGATGGAAACAGATAAAACATCTTCAGTCAGAGGCTTGTTAACTCCTCTGCATTCAGAGTGATTATGAAGCGCGCATGCGGGAAGCCCCCGCTGGCGGATTCTATCCGCTAATCGAAGGTTCCCCCTAAAGGTAGGCGTGAATTTGAGTGGGTGTGTTGGCCCGGTTTTGGCGTGAGTCAGACCGCCTTGGGAAGAGGGCTGAAAACGTGTCCGGTTTGGCTCTGGAAATTCTCGGGCTCCCCTGATGTGAAACCAAATCTTTCGGCCTGGCCGTACCGACCTGGTGCTAGTGTGTAAGCGCCATTAGTAGCAAAGTGAGGACATTTGCCCGGTCCTCACTTTGTTGCAATCCTACAGAGCTCTACTCGTTAGTTGTAGATGTCTGGTGTGAATTAAGTTAGTTAAGGTTAGGGTTAGGAATAGATCAGCATTGGTTAGGGTTAGGGTATGGGTTAGACACAATAGTCACAAAAATGAACAAAAATGAATGCGAGTCAATGGATGGTCCTCACTGTGATAGAAAGACAAGAATTTGTGTGTGTGTGTGTGTGTGTACATGAATGATGACATCACATCCGCTGACACAGAAAAAGCCCATAAATAGCTGTGGGGGGTGAGAGTGAGGGGTAAGAGGATTGGGAGCAGATTAGAGGCGGTGATTGCAGTGGGTCGGTTCCTCCCTCCACGTCTGTCGCTCACTGACGCTTAAAGCCTGAAGATAGACTGCTGCTTACCAACAGGAAAACTGAAAAACATAAGTTTGTTTCACACCTCAGCAACGGATTTGTCTGATTCCTAAATAGCCTTTTGTTCCTGTTAGAGATGAAAGATAATATCCCACCAATCCTTTTGTTTCTCTTCACTCCTGCAACAGAGAAATCACATCACTGAGACTCACTCCCAATTCAGCTGTGGTTAAAGTAGCTCTCCGGAGTATTTCTTTTATCTGATGGCACCATCTAGTGGTTGACAAGCGTATCGCACCAATAGTCAGGTTGACTCGGTAATTTAAGATGGCGACTGCACGTTTCGTGTTTATGAATGTGCTTCGCATGCCCCCTCGACATCTTACCCTCATCTTTGTTTAAAAATGCTTTTCAGTCCATCAGTCCCAGTGTGCTCTCTGTAATTAATGCTTCCCTGGTCTCTGGTCTGGTCCCTGCTTATTTTAAGAACGCTGTAATCCACCTGCTTCTTAAAAAACCCAATCTTGATCCATCTCTCCATAGCAGCTTCAGACCCATCTCTAAACTTCTGTTCATCTTCATCTTGGAAAAGGTTTGGCTAAACAACTCCCAGCTGCTCTTGATGAACATACCATCTATGATAGTTTCCAGTAGGGTTGGGCGATATGTATAATTTTTCCAACCTCCAATCGTCAGTCCAATAAATGACGATAGGCGATACATTCGCGCACTTGACTCTTTGAGCAATGTAAACATGCACAGACTGATTTGCGAACACAGATGAAGTCCAAACATATTTTTTAATGGAAGTGCAGTGCACATATGTTCAATGGAAGATAAATGTAGATTTTTCTTACTTTTTGTTTAATTTTTATTTGTTATTTGTTGGAGTGACGTATAAACGGCCGGGATTAAACACGGTTAAAGTGTTAAAAGAAGCCTCATGTTTTTTTTTCCCTGTGTGTGCCCATCGTTGTGGAATTTTATTTAAATCAAATGTTTTGTTTTTTAACACAGGCTACTGGGTTTCTTTCTTTTACGAGTCTGAGTAGGAAATGGAGTTTCGCTGCTGCATGTGGACGCACTCTGAGGAGGGGCCACATGATTCCTTTCACTTTCGTTTTTTAAATAATAATAAATAAACATTCAATAAAAACATTACATTTCCATTCATTTTAATTCATATTTAGTCCAAACAAGCTGAACAGAGTACCAGTAGCAATGCCATTAAACGATTTAACTTAAATTATAGGAACACCTGCTTCGGTCCGAACGCTCATTCCGCTCCGCGTAAACCTGAACTGTCACCTACTTGTAATTAAATGTCTCTAGGGGCATTGCTGAGGGACATTGCTGAAGAGGCTCATGAGGTTCTGGACTTTTGCCTCAGACAGACTCATGGCTGTTTAAATGTGATCATTCAGCGCTCCGCTGCCACGCTGGATCCGAAGCGGGCACTGGAGTAAGGAGCGCCACTTCAGCCAAAGTTTTAAAATCAGGGAACATTCCTCTAAATGAAATAACAAGAAGTCTACTAGACTCTCTGAAAGATAGAAGGGTTTCCACTTTCCAGGTCCGGAAGCCCTCGACATTGCGCTCTTGTGCACAGGTCTGTCACAGACCCGCTCCAAAGCTCCTTTTCAGCGCGCCGCTTGTGCGCACGGCCAGCAGCGAGATGCGGAGAATGTGTGAGATAATGCTCAGGTGGCAATTACTTCATTGATTATATTATCTCCGTGATGTTCTCTGTGCATAACGTGTAAAATACATGCGCATCTGTATGAATCATTAACAAACTTAATCACGGGAAAATAAATAAAAAAATACACAAATCGCCTCTTATAAAAACGACCGTTTAAAGGCTCAGCCAATCGTCGATTGCCAAATAATTCGTCTAATCGCCCAACCCTAGTTTCCAGTTAGGTTTCCGTAGAGCTCATTCTACTGAAACAGCTCTTCTCAGGGTCTCTAATGACCTTCTGACTCACAGTGATGCAGGGGACTGTTCTGTTCTGGTTCTGCTGGACCTGACTGCAGCCTTTGACACTGTTGACCATCACCTGCTACTGGATAGGCTGAGAGACTGGGTAGGCCTTTCAGGAACTGCTCTAGAGTGGTTCTCCTCTTATCTGTCTGAGCGTTCCTTCTTTGTGTCCATCTCCAAGTTTCGGTCCTCCACCATCTCCCTCACCCATGGTGTCCCGCAAGGTTCTGTGCTGGGCCCTCTACTTTTCCTCTTTTATCTGATTCCTCTCCAGCACATCCTGAGCTCTTTTAAAGGAATCTCCTATCNGCTCAGTGGCCTAGTGGTAGAGTGTCCGCCCTGAGACTGGGAGATCGGGGTTCAAATCCCGGTCGGGTCATACCAAAGACTTTGAAAAAATGGGACCCAATGCCTCCCTGCTTGACACTCAGCATTAAGGGGTTGGATTGGGGGGTTAAACCACCAAATGGTTCCCGAGCGCGGCTGTGTCTGCAGCTCACCGCTCCCCCAGGGGATGGGTCAAATGCGGAGAACAAATTTCACACACACCAGTGTGTGACAACTAGTGGGACTTTAACTTAACTTTCCACTTTCCAGGTCCGGAAGCCCTCGACATTGCGCTCTTGTGCACAGGTCTGTCACAGACCCGCTCCAAAGCTCCTTTTCAGCGCGCCGCTTGTGCGCACGGCCAGCAGCGAGATGCGGAGAATGTGTGAGATAATGCTCAGGTGGCAATTACTTCATTGATTATATTATCTCTGTGCATAACGTGTAAAATACATGCGCATCTGTATGAATCATTAACAAACTTAATCACGGGAAAATAAATAAAAAAATACACAAATCGCCTCTTATAAAAACGACCGTTTAAAGGCTCAGCCAATCGTCGATTGCCAAATAATTCGTCTAATCGCCCAACCCTAGTTTCCAGTTAGGTTTCCGTAGAGCTCATTCTACTGAAACAGCTCTTCTCAGGGTCTCTAATGACCTTCTGACTCACAGTGATGCAGGGGACTGTTCTGTTCTGGTTCTGCTGGACCTGACTGAAGCCTGGATAGGCTGAGAGACTGGGTAGGCCTTTCAGGAACTGCTCTAGAGTGGTTCTCCTCTTATCTGTCTGAGCGTTCCTTCTTTGTGTCCATCTCCAAGTTTCGGTCCTCCACCATCTCCCTCACCCATGGTGTCCCGCAAGGTTCTGTGCTGGGCCCTCTACTTTTCCTCTTTTATCTGATTCCTCTCCAGCACATCCTGAGCTCTTTTAAAGGAATCTCCTACCATCTTTAAGCAGATGACATCCACTGTACATCTCCTTCAAGCCCCATGAGACGTCTAAGCTGCAGCTGTTGCACACCTGCTTAGACTATTAAAACCTGGATGGCTGGGAACTTTCTACAGCTGAATGAAGACAAGACTGAGATCCTCATCTGTGCCCCAGACAAGCTGGTTCCCAAAGTCAGAGACTCTCTAGGTCAGCTTGCTTCTCACACCAAACCCTCTGTCAGGAATATTGGTGTGACCCTCGACCCATCTCTCACCCTGGATTCCCATGTCAGTTCTCTTGTTCGCTCTTCCTTCTTCCATCTCAGGAACATTGCTAAGCTGAGTCCCATTCTGTCCTGCTCTGAACTTGAGATTGTTCTCCACACCTTCATCTCCTCACGCTTAAGCCACTGTACACTGTGCGACTTTTTCACTCGTAGCGTTCAGCTTCAGCTCAAACTGTACGAGTTCCTCGCAGAGCAAATCTCACGAGTCATGTGCTCACACTGTACGACCCAGTTCTCGGATGTGACCTGACTGCTCACACTGTACGTCTGGCATGAACTCGTCGCAGCTAAAAAAAGTATATATGACGCAACACGTTGGTCTGAGTATGGGAGGACAAGGACGGCATTTGGAATAGAAGCATACTCTGTTGCTTCATGGCAAGCGCTGCTTGTTGCTACGGTTAAAAAATCAATCTGACATAAAAATAAAAGTCTGGTTTGTTCCGTAAATAACAAAATAACAACGAAAACATATTATTTGTATTATATTTGATCCACTTTTGATCAAAATTGATAAATTACCAGCATTTCCCGCTGTTACCGTAAATCCTCTAATATTGGCCTGTATTCCATTACCGGCCGGGTCTCCTATATTAGCCGGTCTGGCTGTCAGCGGGGGTAAATAAAGGCCGGTCTCTAATAGTGGCCGGGGCTACTATTAGAAACAGCGTGGGTGTGTTTTTTGTTTATGTTTTTTTCGGAGATCGACGGTAAAGTGAGCCCTCACTCGATTTTTCGAGGCGCACGTATACCAGGTTTTACGGTAACAGCGGACTAGTGGATCATAATCTCCGGCTGCAGGATGAGCAGAAACAGAACGAAAAATGCTAGTTAGCAGTGATCACTTCATCACAGGTAAGTAGGGTGACCAAACGTCCTCTTTTCCCCGGACATGTCCACTTTTCACCCTCTGTCCGGGGCGTCCGGGGGGGTTTCCTATATTGATGAAAATGTCCGGGTTTTCATCCAGGAGCCGGGTTTGAATTACAGGGAGCTGGAAGCCCTCAAC
>SSNS01000499.1:153008-184477 GCA_006937985.1 Aphyosemion australe | reverse complement strand
GCTTCCACTTCCTTCATTTACGCTACTGCTTCTGTGTTTGCGCATGCGCCGTGTGCGGTTCTGATACTTTTTGGGTCACAGACGCTCGCAGCGCCACTTCAACAGTGCGATATCCTCACGAGGGACGAGCAAAATATCAAACACGCCAAAAATCTGTTGGAGCTTACGATTGCTAATCGGCAGATGGTCATGTGGTGTTAATCGCCTCTCGTAACCCCCTGTATACTACACGACGCTCAGCGCAAAACTCGCCCCGAGCTTGTAGATTCTCGCACGAGGAGAAAATCGGCTCAAAAAAGTGAAAAAGTCGCACAGTGTACGCCCGGCTTTAGACTACTGCAACTGCCTTTTCACTTGTCTGAGCAGAACCTCCCTGAATCGTCTACAGGTGGTCCAGAATGCCTGTGCTAGGCTGCTGACCAAGTCCTCAAAGTACACCCACGTCATCCCGCTCCTCTTCCAGCTTCACTGGCTGCCGGTTAACTTCAGGGTTCATTTCAGGATCCTGGTTCTGGTTTTTAGGGCCTTACATCAGGCTTTCCCCCAGCGCTATATTTGCCTGGCGGGTCGCCAGGCTTTGCCTGCCCCCCCGCCAGGCTAAGCGTCACTTATTTTTTTATTCTAAAGTTTTTTTAATTCACCAAACTAACATTTAAAATGTTAAATTTAGCGCTGAAACAAATACTTGAATGTTTCGATTAAAAAAATCCTCAGATCATTATTATTTACTGATTCGAGGAACTGGCTAAAATATCTAAATATATAGCTGAAGGCTACTTCACACTGAAAGCATCAGCGGCGCGGAACGTCGCCGCTTCAAATAGAATCCATTATAGTTTATGGGGGTGTCACAAACCAGCCGCAATGCGGCAATTTCCAGACGCGTCCCAGAAGCGGCACGCCGCGCCGCTAAAGATAGGATCAAGTTCTATTTTTGCCGCGTGCCGCTTCTGGGAAGCGTCAATTTCCGCAGTTAACATAGGGCTAGACAGGAAATCACACTCGGTTTCAGTGTAAAATGCCCGGTAATTTGCAAAATAAAAGTCTGTTACAGCGATGCAATATAATATCTATGTGGATTACGTCTATACGTGTGACCTCACGGCTTATTTACTTGCCGCATCGTTTGAAAAGTGCAGCGATGTGTTTTTCATGGCTTTAATCCTGTCAGTGGTGAGTAAAAACATTATATATGACATCAAACAGCGATATCAAACGTCATTTCCTTCTTTCTGGGTTAATGGCAGATGGCATAAACAAACCGTGACCTTTGAAGTCTCGAGGGTCGAGCGAGGAGCGCGGCGGTGAATTCGCTTCGCTGGTGACTCTCCCGGTGTGCACTGGAGTGCCGCGATTGTCGCGAGTAAACCGTTCCGCTGCCGTTCCGCGCCGCTGATGCTTTCAGTGTGAAGTAGCCATAACTCACGTGCTGAGGGAACGCCACAGTATAAAAGTGAGTCTTCATCCGACTCTTAAAAACCGGCAGTGAGGGTTCTTGTCTGACCCTGAGTGGAAGGTCATTCCACAGCTTAGGGGCCAAAACTGAGAAGGCCCCACCTCCTCTGGTCGAGCACTTCACTCGTGGAACGACCAACAAGTCTTGCTGTGATGACCTAAGTGCACGTGATGGGACACACATCTATTCTATTCTATTCCATTCCATTCTTGAGTCTCATCTTCTGAAATATCTATGTCTATGTCTCCCTCAATTATTCTTGTTAGATTTCTCTCTGCCTCTGTCAGAGAACTGTCCACTAGAAAAGGAACAAAAACATATGTACAAAGTCCTGACGTGCACTACAGTGAACATTAATAAATTGCTTATTTACTTTATGAAACAAAATAAGCTTCCTTCAAAAAACTCTTTCAAAATACTTATTAGGTGCTAGTTTTGTTAAATCCATCAAATTATACAATTTTAAAAGCATTTTAAATACAAAAACACTCTCACCTTTCTTTTTTGAGTAAAATGTGCTTGTTGAGATGATAGCCATTTTTTAAAGAGGGGAAAAAACAGGTTGGGAAGGCCACACCCCCATACAAGTGACATCATTTTAAAGCTACAGCTGTCCTTTATGAAAACTACAGGGATTTAGCTGAGTGGCATGTGTAGTGTGAGAAATATGATCAGAAAACAAATGTGCACTACAGTGCACAAAAATGAATTGCTGGGTCTCAGGAGGATAAAACCTGCAGGTAAGCCTGAAAAAAACATACAAGATATTAAAAAAAGATCCAACAGAGGAGATTAAGAGGAACATGAAAAAAAAACACAAACCGCTGCAAGAAAAGGGCAGAATAACAGAAAAAACATACAAACACTGGATACCAACGGCAAACATTATTCCAACAATATACGGCACACCAAAAATACATAAAAAAGACACTCCACTCAGGCCAATAGTAGACAGTATAGGAACTCCAACATATAACATGGCAAAGGATATTAGCAAAATCATCAGTCCACTATAAGGAAACACAGAACAGCATTGTAAAAAAACTATAGAGTTATCAAAGGAGTTAAAAAAGATCACACTGCAAAAAGAGGACATACTAATATCACATGACATCACATCTCTATTCACAAAGACACCAACAATAAAAACCATAGATATAGTAATAGACAGACTCAGACGAGATAAACCCTACACAAAAGAACAAATCTAAAAATAGATGACATAGCACAGCTAATACAACTGGTTGCAAATTCCACATATTTTGTTTACATCGAGACAATATACAAACAACTGGAAGGCTTCGCAATGGGGAATCCGTTATCAGCAACCCTCTGCGAGTACTTCATGGAAGATTTAGAGCAGAAAGCATTAACCACTGCACCCGAAAACTGTCAAAGTTATGGAAGCGATATGTGGATGATATATTGGAAATCATACCCGAAGGACAAACAAAAACATTAACAGAGCATCTAAACAACATAGACGACACAGGAAACATAAAGTTCACATATGAGGAAGAAACAGAGGGCAGTATTACATTCATGGACATGAGGATCAGCAAAAAACAAGATGGAACGCTTAAGATAAATACATACAGAAAACCAACTCACACAAATCAATAATTGCTATGGACATCAGAACATCCCACTATACACAAAATGTCAGTGATTAGAACGCTATACAACCGAGCGAAAATTATAACAGAAAAACAAGACTGCAGTCAAGAAAACGGACACATACACAACTCATTAAGAACCTGTGGATATCCGGCATGGGCGATTAGTAGAGGGAAACAACAAACAAGAGCAGAAAGAATAGAACAACCAAAAAGAAAGAAAAACCCAGAAAAACAGGAACCAAAGCCAGTAATAACACTCCCATACATCAAAGGAACGACAGAAAAAAATAGTAGCAACAATGAAAAAATACAAGATAAACCAATCAAATCATACACAACAGTTAGAAAAAGACTGGTACACCCCAAAGATAAGATCCCAACAGGAAAAAAATGCGGAGTCATTTACGAAATCCCTTGCAAATTATGCAACAAAACATATATAGGAGAAACAGGACGCCAACTTAACACAAGAACAGCAGAACACAGAAAAGAATGCGAAAAAGAGACAAGCAGAATACAAACAAGAGCAGTAAGACAGGAAGCAGAGAGCACAATGAAGGAATCAGCAGTCACAGACCATTGTACCAGAGAAAACCACATCATGGATTGGGACAGCACAAGGATTGTCAACACTGAACAACAAAAATATAAAAGATGGATAAAGGAAGCTATCAAAATAAGGAGACGTGGACACGGGACCATGAACAGGGACGACGGGGTGTAAACGGACTACGCATGGGACTGCGTCATCGAGGAGGAAAGTGCGGGCAGCAGGGGGCGACATCGTCGTCTCCTGCTGCCCGCACATAAACGGAAGCGGAAGGGAAGCTGCTTTTAGCAGCTTAGCTCAGAAGAAGTTCACAGTGATGATCGAAACGTCAGCATAAAAAGGTAAAAGATCTATCTGTGTTTTAAAAAGAACGAAAAGTAAAAAGATTAGAACTACAGCCTCGTTTAGCCCAAACATCTTATTTGAGCAAATCCAGAGCTTTAAGTGGGCCCCTCCCGATACGCAGAACATGAGGGGCCTCGTTTTGCGCACGAGTACACATTCTCTCCAAATGCGCAAAAGGCGCATCGTTGCCGCGCACACAGCAGCGTCAGCTACCGTTAGCCCAGGCGGAAGGAGAGATGATTGACAACAGCAGCATCTGAACAACCAGTGGTCAGATGCACCGACAGGCAGGTGGAAACATGGAGGTGGAGATGCATCCAAACGGATGAGATTAAATGGTAAATGGCCTGTATTTGTATAGCGCCTTCTTAGGGTTCTACAACCCCCCAAGGCGCTTCACAACACAATCAGTCATCCACCCATTCACACACACACTCACACGCTGGTGGGGATGAGCTACATTGTAGCTACAGCTGCCCTGGGGCGCACTGACAGAGGCGAGGCTGCCGAGCACTGGCGCCACCAGTCCCTCCGACCACCACAAGCACAAGAAAGAAAAAGTCAGAAGAGGAGGAGTGAGCTGCACTTGAAAGTGGGAATGTTGATAAAAAAATAAAATCTTTGTGAGCATAAACATCCCAGCTGCAGCTGATCATGAGACAAAGAGAGAATACTTCTGTCTGGATGTGGACTGGAGAATATTTTACAGCAGCTCAGATTTATTAGATGTTTTGTTAAATGCATAAACCTTCACTTCTGTCCTATCGTCTTTTAGCCTAGTGAACTAGACCAAATTCTTGCCTTGCAAAGTTTGTATTCACATATATAGGATGACTTGCCAGGCTAATTGTCTCTGGTTCACAGCCTTTCAGTCCAATAGTATCCTATAAGTAGTTGTTGTAGTCATATTTACATCGATTTCATTTGATCATTTCCCATTGAGAGCAAAACAAATCTTAATCTGCTTGTCTGATAGATTTCTGATCATAACAGGGCCGATGCTGAAGTCTGAACTTAACCCTAACCCAGCTGCTTCTGCTGAGTGAAGCTTGAGGCTCATCAAAGGCACAAGAACACCTGAGTGGCAGTAATTGAACCTAAAAGGTGAAACTAAACTATGAGACAGACTCATTCCGTGCAAATCCAGATGTTTCAGCCTTTATTTGTTATAATTGTGATGATTATGTCTACAGCTGATGAAAACCCCACATTCAGAGAAGGTTCAATATTCTAGACTCAAAGTGTCACACTCTAATCAGCTGATGAATCCAGAACACCTGCAGAGGGTTCCTGAGCCTTTAGATGGTCTCTCAGTCTGAGCTGGATTACTGACATAAGTGGACTTTTGCACCAGATTTTCATTTTTGAGTTTCACCTGTAGACCACATTAGAACAGGCTCTGCTAAAAACTACAATACTTAGATTATTCAAAGATTAACTAGATTATATTAGACTAATAGCAGAGTCCTTGAAGCAGTTTGTGATTGGTTAAACCTTTATTTGATATGTGACAGTAGAAAAACAAACTTTATTGCACCTGACCCACCTTAGGTCTGGTCTAGTGTAAAAACTACAACACCTAGACTCTTCAGACCTGGATTAGATTATTCTACATTAACAGCAGAATCCATAAATTCCAGGTGGTAATTTGTGAAAACTTTAGTTCAAAGAAGGCCACTTTCTTCATTGTGAGTTTGGATTATCATATTAGTAACATGTTTTTCAGCAGGTTGATGTTTATAAACAGTACATTTATTTCAAGAGTTCTGATTGGTCACCCATGAAATAAAACATTTTATAATTACAGCAGGTTAAAGATACTGGGGGTGGCAAAATGAGTGGAAATTGACCTTTCTGAGTTGGAAACTAAAGAAGGGAACCAACTTCAGCTTCATATAAAAAACAGCCACAACAAAAATAAACAAAAAAAAAGCCAAATGAATGAGAAAAAAAGAATCAAATTTAAAAATTGCATTCCAAAACAGTTCAGGGTAATAATTATATACAAATATATATATGTGTGTGTGCGTGTGTGTGTGTGCGTGTGAAAGTCTCAACATCCCCCACACTTTTGAGAAGCTTGCAACGCCCCTGAACTACACCATCTGAGTTGCTTCCATTCTCTTGCATTTTCATCCATTCTGATTCTGATGAATCAGCAGATGTTTGCTTCTGACTGACTCTGTTTTCTGAATTTCACAGGAATAATGAACAATGTCATCAAGAAGGCAAGAGAAAAGGGAAAATGGAAGGTAAATGTTTGCCACCAGTATTCATCCTTGGCTGCTCTGAGATCAGCTCCTTCCCCCTGTGTGACTGTTGTAGGTGCTGGTGGTGGACAAGCTGAGCATGAGGATGGTTTCGTCCTGCTGCAGGATGACAGACATCATGTCAGAGGGAATCACCAGTAAGTCTCTTCAAAGTTTGCTCAGTTTATCATTTTCAAATCAGCTTCTCACCGTAGTTTACACTGATCACAAAGTGTGGATGAACTTGTGAGGCTTGTTCACTTACTAACAGAGAAAGTTCAATGATAACACTTTACAATAAGGGTCCCTTTCAGGGCCGGCCCTACCCCATTTGGTGCCCCAGGCGAGCACATCTAAAGGCAATAGTCACAAAGTGCTGTACATGACAACAAGCAAACAAAAAAAGATAAAAACAATAAAAGTAAAACATAAAACACAATGAATCAATGGAAAGCCTTTTAAAAAAACAGACTTTAAGTTGCTTTTTAAAATGTCCTCTGATGACTGATTTGTATTTAACAGTGGGTTTTGTAGTGACCTCTGACATTTATATACCAGTGTTTGCGAAAACTTGTCAGCGACGCCTGCCAAACTGGCAGAAGTGAGAGCGTCTCACGCAGGACATTTTCGAACCACGTAGGACAATGTCCTCACGGGCTTCAGATTTGTATCTATTTAACAGTGGGTATTGTAGTGACCTCTGACCTTTACATATTATACATATTTTTATTGTGACAATAATCTGTTGACATAATTTGAAAAAAGAACCATCAATGTGATTTTCTACCAAATTCAGAAAATGAGGATTAGACAGTCCTTCTGCTCAGAAAATAAACCAACAGAGTTTATCAGGAAATGATTAGAGATCATCATATAATTATTATAAATTATTATGAAACACCAGAAACAACATATTATATATGACAATATTTCTAAATATTGTAACGATCCATAAGGGCTTTTTGTGACTGAAGCTGTAGCCTGATGTTACTGTTCCTTTAAGAGACGCTGTGGCTGGTTGAGGTGAAATTAGAAGTTGGAGATGCGGGTTTATCTCAGCTGTTTGTTAAACTAGTCTAATAAACTGCTGTTAAGGACAAAATGTCATTCTGTCTGATGATTTAGTTCATCACAAATATCACAATATAAAGAAATTATCTTTTTCTTTTGGGGGTGGGGGGTGGGGCGGCAGGGGCACTGTGCCGTGGTCCCCGAAATGCTTTGAAACGGCCCTGGGTGTGGAACTGGCTGAGCCAGTGAGGTGAAGTCATCGAAGCACGGGAGAAGAGCTCTGCAGCAGCAGTGGAGCGCGTCAGGCACAAATGAAAGCGAAAGTATGAGCAAACATGAACGATCGTGTGTTAATTATGTTTTGTTGGTGGCGCCACTTTGAGAATGTTACTGTGGCCGTGCGCAGGACGCAGCTGCCTGGCGGAGTGCATCAGTAATCAGCACTCTGCCGCTCTCCATCCTCTCCGCCCGAAAAAAGACCCGGTACGCTGAGAGTCCAAATGAATAAATAATGTAATATATGTAGAAACTGGGTCTTTTTTCGGGCTCCCCCTGGGTGTGTAAGTTGAGGGCTTCCAGGGGAAGCAAACAGTCTGCAATTTGTGGTTTTCAGGAAGTTTATTTTATTTTGGCACGTTCAGAGTAGACGCACGACGTCGGTCATAATGTCCGACGATTTCAAGTTTTTCGTCGGACATTATTAAATCACGGTAATGTCCGACTGTCCGACGTGTTTTCGCAAACACTGATATACTATCATTAATGCAACAATAATCTGTTTCAATAATTTAAAAATGAAAACCATCAATGTGAATTTTTGCAAAATGCAAACCATTTTCTACTGAGGTTTAAAAAGTCACTTTGACCAGAAAAATAGAATAAACAGACAGAATTAATAATAAATCATCAGAAAATTATTAAGGATCATCATATAATTATTAGGAGTTATTATGAAACACCGAATTCTCAGAACACAAAACATCTGAAGATATTCCAGAACACTGACATGATCCTAAGAGGTTATTGTAGTGTTCATGATGCTGCTGCTCTGCTACTGTTGCTTTAAGGTAATGTTTACAGTCTGTGAGAGCTGGATGTGCAGCTGGTGAGATGCACCTGATCCCAGTTGTTTAACAGCTTTAATAAACCACTGGTAACCCTGCTGAAAAACCAGCATAGACCAGCATAGCTACCAGCATATGTTGTGTTTTAGTGCTGGTATGCTGGTGATAGGATACTGGACCAGCACCAAAACACAACATATGCTGGGAACACCTATGCTGGTTTTTCAGCAGGGAAGAGTAAAATATCATTGTGTCTCTTGCTTTAGTGCTGCACAAACATTACAATATTAAGAAACTAGCTTAGTTAAGCCTCCCCAGGATGCTAACAAATGATGTCATGATAACATCATCATTACTGTAACATTTCCTTACCTCTGTCTTTGTCGCGTTTTTCCTCCTCTTCTTTTCTTTTTCCCTCCTCTGGGCACCAGGTCATTTAGGGCGTTTTGACATGTTGAGCTAGCTGACTCATCAGAAATGACCCAAGTAGCAGGTAGGGGCTAATGAGACGGAGGAGGGGGCGCCGTGGGCGCTAGGTTTACGTATTGTTTACAACTTCAGTAAAGTTGGCAAGATATTGACAGATTCGACATTTACAGTTCAATAACTCTGATCAGAATGTCGTTATGAAACATAACATACCTCTGTAGTTTCGTGGCAAGGTAGTGAAAAAGCTACAACTTCATTTTTTCCCTAAACAACCACCTGTCCTCTGCTCCTGACGCAGCTAGCCCTGCTGCGAGCGCTCAGGGACCGTCTGCAAATATAAACACTAGAAATGGCTGAAAAGATATAAAAACTCCACACTTGTACACGGTATCTATTCATTTATTTACTTAGTTATTTATTTATTTGATTTATTACTTATTTTGCTCGTTACATGAAATGAATGGTGTGTCAAACAGTTCTTTAATAAGGTGAGACTCGAAATCTTGGCCTTGATCACTTAAAGCCCCAGTGTGTAATATTTTTACCTGTTTACTACCAAATTCTGTGCATCCAGTGCACAAACTTGTCCTTTTTCATTAATATTTCTCACCAACATCAATTCCAGGGGTGGAAATTAACTACACAACCAACTCAGAAAAGTTACCGACCTGGCTGAGAATCTGCCGGCACCGCAGGTCATCTGCTAAAAGTAGTAAAAATCACAACTGAACCACTGTTTTAAACATAATACATTTATTATGTTCATATTTACAATCAGCACTGTATCAGTCTCTGGTACCATAGTGTTGCAGGCTGAATATTTGGCTAGTGGTGGACTAGTGGTTTCTCTGAGTCTTTGTTTCCAGATATTACTCCACCTCAAAGTTCTTCTTAAGCTCGTCCTTATACTACTTGCTCCTCATGGAGAGCAAGCGGGACTGACGCACATGAAGTCTTCCTCTGGCTCTTCGTCGTCGATCTCGGGAGCAGTTGAAGTCTTTCCATCCATGAAATCAGGACGCCTTCGCCGTTGTACATCATGAAACCATATTTTGATTGCTGGCTTCGGGTCNTCCACAAGTTGAAGAATGTTGGGGCACTCGTCAAAGTACCTTCTGTTCAGTTCAGACCATGTCACCTTCTTAATGAACTCCAACCAGTCGGGCTGCTGATACACCTTGGATCTGAGTATTGTCCACTCGTCTGCAACTTTGTTTACCTGCACACCCGCGTCTTCCAGGACAGGCTTGAAGTGCTCTACCAGGGTGTCAACGGCTGCATCTCCGAAGTCTGAAAAAGCACAAAAAATGTAATTGTCAAAAACCTAACTCTTTAAAAACCAAGAATTGTCCATAGCGTTACCTCTTTTTATTTTAAAAAAATCTGCTGTGATGAAACCTTGTTATCAAAGTAAAATGAAGCTGTTCATAAATTGAAACAAAAAAACCAACCTGCCATGTTTACTTTGTCGGGCCAGAATCCAAAATCTGCAATGTTTGTGGAATGGAGTACCCCTTGTCTCACACCCCCAAACCGGTTCTCCATGTTGGCCACCAGGTCATCGATAAGATTTGGGTGTGATGACTGGAATGATCGACCATCGCCCGACAGCTCCCTCCCCTCAAAGGTTGTCTTGTTGCCGAACGACTGTAGCATGGGACCAGGCCTACAAAGAGAAAGTGCAAACTATTGGTTAGTTTAATATAGAAGATTGCTATGAAACAATGAATATATGTTTAGAATACTACTTTTTAACATTGTCCATTTCAGAAGCTGTTGATGGAGACTGCACCAGTGCAATAGAAGTTCAAAACACTGCAACTGCTGACATTTATATTTTATGTGACAACATGAATATGTTGATTTTTACAAAGTTAATATAGTTAAACAGAGTTAACAGATGTCAAACTGTGAGGCCAAGGATATTATTTAATTTAAAAATTGCAGCTTACTTTCTCTTGTAAGTCAGCAGCACAGTCTTGGTTGACTCTAGGGCTCCATGTAGTGCAGCCATCGTTACGTTGGTCTTCTGCATCTTGCGTGACAGGCAGGATAGATGTGCCAGGACATCAAACAAGAACCACGCATACTTTATCACGTCCAGGGATGTTGCAGCGCGATAGTAGTTCCGGGCCTTGGCCTGCTGGTCACTTCGTACTCCGGTGGAATCTGGGGACTGTATCTGAAACACAGCAACATGAACACATTTTTATTTGCATGTTATATTTACATAAATAGAATAACGTACAAACTTCAATATGCACATTTAATAAAATACACACTTTTTTGCTTGCTGTTTCTTTTGAGATTTGACCTACTTTATCAATAAGTGCATATGTTAAGTGCTTTTAAACAAATGGACATTTAGTTTTCAGTGTGATTAATGTTGACAAATCATTTTTAAAATAATGCCATTTGAATAGTGCACATAAGGATATACCTGTTCCAGATGTTGAACAATGGCAGAGTACCCTCGCACGAAATGGTCCAAGGCTGTCAACAAGTGTGAGACCCAGCGGGTGCCTGTCGCTCTGGTGGGCATCAGGGGTTTCTTTCCTAGGGATTCGAACGAGGCCTTCAAGTTTGCCCGGTTGAGCGGACTGTAGTGGTAGAATGTGTAGAGTCCTGTAAGGAGCACATCCAGCTTCTTGTGGCATGGATTCTTCGAGGCAGCATCCTTAAAACTCAGCTCAAGTCTATGGGGCATACAATGAACGGGCAGCACGTGGGGCAGGTCCGCTGTCAATCTTGTCACCACGCCACTCTTTCCTCCAAGCATGACTGCAGCCCCGTCTGTTGACACAGCGACAAGTTTCTTCTTCCAGGTGCCTTCCTCCACACCAAGACCTTCACATACACCAGCTGTTATGGCAGACGTGATGTTTACAGCATTAGCTTTTGCGACTGCCTCGATACCCAGGAACTTCACACTGATTTGTCCTTTAACTGCTTGTCGGCCATAGATTATCTCTTCCTCGATGACAGCACTGTCAGCACAGCCATCTGACATCAGAGACAGAAACTTTCCAGCTGCAAATTCTTCTTGCACTCTCTCTTTCTCTGCCTGGGCTATACACCCAATGAACACAGTGGCCTGCTTTCTGTTTCTATATGTTTCGCCTAACTCCATGCCCTTCTGCTCATCTAAGCTGAAAAATAAAAAATAAAGGCAAATTACATTTCATACATTGTCAATTTTTGCAGTCTTTAAATGTGATAATGCACATCTCTCTCTCATTGGAAAGATGACACTTAAAATAATAAAAACTGAATAAAAAAGAAGAAAAGGTGAAAAAAAAATAAAAAAGGAAAGGTGAGTTTTTTCAAACACATTTTTAATAAAAGTTAAAAATAAATAAAAGAAAAGAACGAAAGAAGCAAAAGATGGCAGTTAAAAAAAATTAAAATTAAAGATTTAAAAAATGCAAAGATGACTTACGTACTAATCTCTTAAGGTTCTTTATTTTCTCCATGTTTTTAAAAAGTTTTCTTCAGTTAACTGCATCTTAGCATAATGAACAAAAACACATGGTTAAACAGATCAGCATTATGATAATTTGTTTAGCCAATAATACTTACTCGCACATCCAAGTGAAGTCTGTGTATGGCCTCCCTTTCTTTGCAATGGCGTGAGCCGTACGGAACAAGTTTTCCAGTTTGCTTTGTTGTGCTTTCGTCATAGACGCGAGGGCCTTTTCAGCTGGCGACTCTCCTACCGCTGCTGTTTTTGCCATAGCAGTCTTTTCCGCCTTCATGTGGCTCGCTGTTTTTTCGTGGTCTTTCACATATTCTAATTTGAATTTCTTTGTTCCCTCAACAAAAGTTGATTTAGTTGACGCATATTTCCGGCATGCAACACAGTACATCACCTCCTCCGCTTCGCTGTATTCGAGCCAATCTCGTCGCTTTCCATCTTCTTTAAATCGCCAGGAATCATTCCACCTACGTACACGCTTTTCTGTCTCATACCTTTTTGAACTGTCTCGCTTCTGCTCACCAGTTTTAAATCTTTTAGCCGGAGGTTTCATCATGAAATCCCATCCCTGTGGAGCCGCCATTTTCGTGCGTGTTTGCGTGTTTCCACCCCGTCTTTTATGGTGAACTCGCCTCTTGTCACGTGAACATGCGCAGTTTCCGTGTGCAGTTTCCGTGCGCAGTGGAATCACAAAAGACAGCTTCCTACAGGGCGCGGTCATTAAGTATCCCAAATGCGCAGACACAGGGGGAGGTGAACGCCGGTATGTAAATGACAAACAAAGCTTGGGCGCCACCCGGGCGGTAAGTTGTCAATTATTTACCGCCCGACGAGAAAATTTATCGCCAATGGCGCTCGGGCGGTTTAAGTTTCCACCCCTGAATTCTAAATATTCCTCTCAGCTTCAAATTTTACATTTTTAATACATAAATTGTGGTCGACGCTCCATGGTCATCCTCCATCTTGAAATACGGTAGCTATTTAGGGACATATGAGCTCCACGTTATGCGCTTGCACTATGACTGTAACCTGAAAGAAACAGCAGAGGGCAGCAGTGCGCCGTGGAAGCATGGCGTCTGACAATGCAACTAAGAAGAGACGAGACTAGCTGCTACACCGTTGCTGTACTTTGTTAGTTTGAATAACAAACAATGAAATCAAAAGACACATCAAATATGTCAGGTCTTATTGATTTCCAACACTCAGCAGCTGCATATGATGAGAACCCCGCCCGCAACAGCTAGACACCAGCCTCCAAGTGTTCCTGACTCACCTCAAGCTGATCATTTCTTTTCTTCATAATAAAGCTCCCAATCTGGTCCCAAAGTATCAGTTCCAAAGTCCTTCTTCAAGAAAGTTCCTTCTATTAAAGCCTCCTCTCTTACCGCAGCCTGCCGTGTCTCTCCCAACACGCTTCAGCGGTGGTCCGCTAGCCGGGTGCCTGCGTCGTCTTGTCGGGGGATGAGGGGGGGTACGCCTGGCATTATGCATTAAGACTGAACAGTCATTACAAAATGTTTTCTAACTGGTGGAGTAGTTATATGCTTTGTGTGGGTTAGGCTACAGAGATTGGAAATAAATCAATCTCATGCTTTTTATAAAAAAACGAACCAGATGGCTGGAGTGAACGCTGGAGTTGTTGCCTTTTTGAGTGGGCCACTGTAGCTGCAATACTTACTCTGAACTGCATGGCGCTAAAGAGTCGCAATTTTTACCATGATTTCGATGAATGTCCCACATAGCACCTTTAATAGATGTTCTGGGAACCCATAGTGTACAAAAAACTGTTCCCATAGGTTCTTTGCTACTGTTATAGCTTTCTGGTCTTTTGTGGGTATAGCCACAGCATATTTTGTAAAATGGTCCGTTATGACCAGGATATCTTTGGTGTTGTGGCTATCCGGCTCTAGGGACAAATAGTCCATGCATACAAGTTCCATAGGCCGAGTTGTTTGACTGTTCATGAGAGGAGCACTTTTCTCGGGGGTGTTTTCCTTCGGACAAATCGCCCACATGTTTTTATTTTGTGTTCAACACTCTGCATCATTTTAGGCCAATAGAATCTAGATCGAACAAGATCGATTGTTCTTTCAAGGCCCATGTGCCCCATATCATCATGGAGACACGTGAGGACTGTAGGTCTAAGGGAAGTGGGGACAACAAACTGGTAAGAAAGGTCACTTTCAGCCTGACGAACTCTGTAAAGTAGACCATTCCTCGTGGTGAGCCGTTTCCACTCTTTGAGCATGAGTTTAAGTTCAAGGGAGTCTGAGTAAGGGTCGACAACAGGTTCGTTCCCAGCTTCTATGAGGTTGATGACAGTTTTAATAACTGGATCTGATTGTTGAAGTTGCTGGAGTTCAGCTTCAGTATAAGCAGGTAAGGTGGTACTGTCACGCTCCTCACCTAAGCTCCACAGTGTGAGCAGTGAGGAGGGTTGTAAGCGTGTAATTAGACCCAATCGCAGGAAGTGCTAGCGTTGGGTGTGATGACGTGGAGAGGTGAGTGACATTGTGGGGAATGCTGGGAAGTGGAGTCCCATGTATGGTGCGGTGTCAGAAGGATGGCTGGAAGGCAGGAATCATGACAGGTACAACCTAGCATTTCTTTGCTTACGTAAAGGTCAGGTACTGCATCGGAATGAATTGCAAGGGATTCTACCAAGGCAACTGAAGGTGAGTCATCCTGGTTTTGGTTTAAAAGGTGTCGGTGACCCAAAACATTGATCGTCTCTGCTGAGAGGACTTCTTGGCTAGGAGATGTTGCCAAATGGTGAGATGGAAACTGCTTCACTCTTTTCATCTCTTCCAGGGATGCATGGTCATCGCTTAGTGCTTCATGGGGACGTCTAGAAAGACCATCAGCGTCTTGGTTTCCCTTGCCGGCACGGTATTTGATGTTGAAGCTGAATGTTGAAAGAGCAGCAAGCCAACGGTAACTAGCTGCATCTAACTTTGCTGACTTCAAAATGTATGTTAACGTGTTATTATGGGCGATGGTGGCAGAGGAGTTAAGTGGACGCCCGGCAATCCCAAGGTTGCAGGTTCGCGTCCCGCTCAGTCTGTCGCTGACGTTGTGTCTTTGGGAAAGACACTTAACCCGACTTGCCTGTGTTGGTAGTGGTCAGAGGGGCCGATGGCGCAGAATGGCAGCCTCGCTTCTGTCAGACCACCCCAGGGCGGCTGTGGCTACATAGTAGCTTAGCATCATCAGCAGTGTGTGAATGTGAGAGTGAATGAATAATGGAAAGCACTTTGAGTGCCTTGAAAAGCACTATATAAATCCAATCCATTATTATTATTATTATTATTATTATTATTATTATTATTATTATTATTATTATTATTATTATTATTATTATTATTATCCGTTATGACTGTGAATGTTGTTCCATAAAGGTAGTCTTGGAACTTTTCTACAACTGACCACTTTAGAGCTAAATATTCTAGCTTATGGGCAGGATATCGCTTTTCGCTGGGTGGAAGCCCTCGGCTACCGTAAGCAATGACTCGCATTTCACCTTCCTGTTCCTGGTAAAGGGCTGCCCCTAAACCAGAGGTACTCATGTCAGTTTGAAGGATATATGATAACTTGGTGTTGGCAAATCCAAGTACCGGTGCAGTAGCCCAAAAAGCCCAAAAATGACTTGAGCTCTTTGAGTGTCTGAGGTTTTGGCCAGGTGCGAAGAGCTGTGACTTTTTCGGGGTCAGTTTCAACTCCTTTGTTAGAAACAATGTGGCCTAAATACCTCACGAAGTCTGAAAGAAACGACATTTAGAAGGTGAAAGTTTTAACCCATTCTCTCGTAGTTGTTGGAGGACGTGCATAAGCCTGGACTCGTGTTTTTCTGGGGAGCTGGAAAACACTATGATGTCGTCCAAAAAAACTAGTACTTCCTTGAATTGTAGGTTGCCCATACACTTTTCCATTAACCTTTGGAAAGTACTAGGGGCGTTAGTAATGCCCTGGGGCATGCGATTAAACTCATAAAACCCCAATGGACAGACAAATGCAGTTTTTGGCTTATCACGTTCCTCCATCTCTATTTGGTAATAGCCTGATTTAAGGTCTATTACTGAAAACCATTTTGAGCCAGAAAGGGCGGAAAAGGCCTCTTCCAGATTGGGAAGTGCATACGCATCACGTATTGTCAGGGTGTTTAGCTTATGGTAGTCAATACATAAGCGGACTTCCCCGTTCTTTTTCCGTACCACTACTATTGGGGAGGAATATGGGGATTCCGATTCCTGAATGATTTTAGCCTCCAATAGGGTTTGCAGGTATCGTCTTACAGCCTTGTAGTCATTTGGGTGAATTAGACGAGATCTTTGTTTGAAAGGTGTGTCGTCATTCAAGTTTATGTGATGTTTGACTTTTGTTGCATGGCCAAAGTCTAGATCATGGCAGGCAAATACATCTCCATATTCATTCAGTTTGTTTGTTATTCTGTCTTTCCATTCATCTGAGAGAGGAGACTCACCAAATTGGAAGGTTAGTTCAGATTTGGAACTTTGGTTGGCAGGTTGAGTGATGGCAGCACAACATTGGATTGGATCTCTCCCACTAATTTGAGCAGGTAAGTGATCAGTTTGGGCAGGTAAGTCATGAATATACTCTGGGGTGTGTAGTTCTGCTATAACAACCATTGGGAAGTGTCTCATTCCTAACCCAGACTGGTAACCTCTGAGGATGCTTCTCAGGTAAGTTCACAAGACAGCAATCCACAAAGATTCCACCTGGTAGGGTAGAGGAAGATGGCTGCTCAATGATTACACATTCACCGGTGCGATTAGCTTTTACATAGCATTCTAGGAGCATTCTTCCTTGAGCAGGGATAATATGTTGTACTTTGCCTCTCAAGGTCATTAAGCCAACTTTTCCAGTTAAGTTCTTTGTGTTCCTCCATTTAAGAGTTCAGAGGCTCTGCCTATAGCCATAGACTGGGGATAGCTCATTTGCATTTTTCCCTCATCGTACACTACATGAAATACATTAGTACCAATAAGGACTGGCAGGTCACAGTTTGAACATACATCTGGAACAACCAAAGCTAAGGTAGAAACTTCAGGCTCTACTTCAACAAAGTCTTTGGGAAACTTTAAGCTTAGCTCTACGTAACTTAGGTACGGGACACTCTGACCACTAGCAGCCTCTACATCTAAACATGTAATGGGGTGAATGGGATAATCTGAGAGGTTAGCATGATAGAACGATGAAGACAAAGTGGTCACCTGAGACCCAGAGTCCAGAAGACAGCTACACTGGACTCTGGCAACTGTGACATTAGCAGTACATTTCTGACCTACTAAGCCCTTTGATAGCTGTATTTGGTCATTTTCTGTAGAGTGTTTTGGTGTCCATTGTTTGTTCTGAACTTGTGGTGGGACATTTTTGAATGGGTCCAGTCCCTGTATGTCCCTCAACAGGAACTGAGGTCAGTTAAAAGACAGTTTACTTTGTTCCTCGTATGCCTGTTGTTTTTGCTTGAACTCTTTCCGTTTAGTTTCAACAAGTTGGGGGTTTGGGTCATTGCTACATGAAGGCACTATGTGGCCATCCTCGCCGCATCTGAAGCAGTACCCTGGGTGGGGTTTCTTTAAAGGTTTGTGGTCAGGTAAGTAGGTGGGGTTCAGATTAACTGGGGGTTTGGTCTGGGGTTTAGGCTTTTTATTGGGTTTAGTAGATGACTGGTTAGTGGCGCTGGACAAGGATGCTTTTACAGAAGCCATTTGGGCTTGTAGCTTAGCAAGCTGTTTTTCAAGCTTTTGAGTGTCAGAGTTGGTCATGGGTGGCTTTTCAGTAGGGGTAGTAGGGTTTGTCTCATCATTAGGCCACTGGTTGCACTGTGCTCCTTCATCTACTTTGAGTGAGTTTGCCTGAACTTTGCTTTTAAAAGTGCCAAAATGTTGCTTCATTCGGTTAGACTTAGCTGCGTGTTTGTCCTCTTCTACTCTGAGCATTAGAAATAACTCAGGAAATGATGGTGGTTTGTTTTTCTTCTGCTCAAGCTGAAGACTAGTAATAATACTGTTATTCCAACAACCTCTGCAGAATTGCTTGAGCAGTTGACGATCGGAGTCACTGGCAACCACGCCACCTCTTTTCACTACTTTGTTCAGGGCTATTTGTAACTGTTGTAAGTATTCAGATGACTTTTCTCCTGGTTTTTGATTGGCATTTAAAAACTTTGCAAAAAGTTCATCTCCATCGTTGACTGTGTCGAGTGCTGAATCAAGGAGGCATATGTAAACATGGGGAGTTGAACTTGGCCCAAGGTGTTTTACAATGTTAGCAGCTGGTGGGACGAGGCTCCCAATGATTTTTCTGACTTTTTGCTGATTGGATACATTGGGATCAGTGAGGTAAAATTCAACATTGCTGCGCCATGTATCATAATCAGATTCAGGGTAGGAACATGGTATTTTCCCTGAAAAGGGTCGAAGTTTGACATGCCCATGTGACGATGAATCTGGGTTGTTTATAACATGCTCAACGACTACCTTCTGGACTTCTGGAGTAATGAGCTGTGCGGAACTCAAGTGTAAGCTCTGTTTGCTAGGTGAAGCAGATGCTCCTGTACTCATAATGGACAGTGGTATGTCATTATCAGGTAGGTTGTTTGAAGAGTCACTGCTTCTAAATAGAGGACTTTCATTTGTGTTTTGTTCAGGTAAAGCTACATTGCAAGAAGGCTGTGGTTCTTGAACTGCAACTGACTCATTACAACTCTAGGATTAGTGGTAGACTTTTGGATTTGAGCTAACTCCTCCAGCAAGACGTCTTCAAAACTAACACCACTACGTTTAGCCATAGTTTGAAGCTCAGTGAGGTAAGAACCAGTAAGGTCAGAACCTCTGTCAGTATTATACCATTTTGATAGCAACTGAATGTTATGGAAAACACTGGGATCACTGCTTGGTCTATCACATGGCAAGCTATCCAGTAGAAACTCAATAGATTCACCTGATTTGAATTCAACAATGGCAGAATCTTTAAATAGTACATCTTGACTGATTACCTTAATAACCCTTTCAACAGGACCAATCTGTACTAAATACTCAAGCACCTCATTGTCTAGCACAGCACCAGTAATAGGTTTCACTAGAACAGAGTTGGGTACTTTAATATTTTGTGTTTCAATGACTTCCATTCTTAATGTTGTGTACCTTTAAAATGTTACAGGTGAACCCAAACCTCGTCGGCCGAAAACCAGGCATAAACCACCTCAAACTCATGAGGAATATTCTGAGTCTGACGATGATTTACCTTACTGTTCCATTCACTTACCTCTTGCTCATGAGGAAAGGTTTGCTCATCCAAGTTCTGACACTCAGCCTTCCCAGCTCGAGTCTCAAGTCCCTAACTTAACTGATCCTATGCAAACAGCTCTTGGGATGTCTGAGCAATTGCCACACGGCCCAACGGTTAACCAAAACTTCTGGTGGGTTACAGATAGATAGATAGATGATAGATTGGATCATGAAATGCCCTTTGTTACAACTTAGTAGGCACAGATCAAATGAACAGCCTTTTTTTGTGAATCCAAAGTCATCATTGAGGTCATCTGATGTTGTGCCACTTCTGAGCTGAGTTTCTGATAGCCAGGCCACTCAGGTGTTCTTTGATGAGCCTCAGAAGCTTCACTGAGTTAGGGTTAAGTTCACACTTCAGCATTGACCCTGTTATGACCAGAAATCGGTAGCTGACGGTGCTGTGTATGCGCGGCGCGGCAACGATGCACCTTTTGCACATTTGGAGAGAGTGTGTACTTGGAGCGCATGTTCTGTGTATCGAGAGGGAGGGGCCCACTTAAAGCTCTGGATTTACTCAAATAAGATGTTTGAGCTCAATGAGGCTGTAGTTCTCTTGTGGTATGAGCAGAGCGCGCTGGAGGGTGCAGCCTGTATGGCAAGCAAAAGGGGCCAAAAAAGCACGCATTCTAAACACGCGTTATGGCCGCCCAAACCTGAATGGAAAGCCAATGGTGAAACAAATACATGGCAGAAAATAATACATAAAACAGAAAGACAAAAACTAAAAGCTGCTTCAGCTGGGTTGATAAACAAAGAAAGTAAAAAAAGATTAGTCTTGATACTTTAAACAGTTTAAAGGGTTAAAACGTAATACTGACAAGAAGTGTAAAATAGATTCTATAGATTATATTTTAGATATCATTTCCATGTTCATATATCAATTTTCTACTAAATGTTTATTCAATATTCAACTCATTAACCTTCTGTTTATGCAGCTGCAAATATCTCTTTATAAGGTAAAAAATTATTAAGTACAGGGATGATGGAGATTAAAATTGTTGTATTATTCTTCCTTCAACCTGGTATTATGGAGACACACATCTCTTTGTGACCAGAGGGACACAACAGGCTCAAAGAACGTTCTCAGGCTGGACAGGAAGGTCTGAGACTGTATTTTAGAGGAAAGTTTAGTTTTTGTGAAGGTGCTTTTGTCTGGGGACCAAGGGCGTCAGTTTGATTTTAGAATTGCTGAGGACAATAACCTTACACTGAGTGGGGTTTAAAGATTGGTGGGGACAATCATTAAATAGTCTAAGCTATTATTCATCAGTTTGACGTTTCACTCCAATATGCACCGTAGTTTATTAACAGTTGTTAACACAGACTAGCTCTCCGCTGCGCGATGCCGCCTCGGTTGTCATGGTTACCCGTGACATGCCGTCGTTAAGCTGATTTGTTTCAGCACCATGGACAGCAGGGTTACATATGTCCTGTGTCAATGCAACTTCCAAAGCCACCGGAAAGCAATGGTAGATGTTGCACACTGGCGGTGCGCAGTCAGGGCGCCTCTGAAAGGGAGAAGCGGGCGGAGCTGCAGAGTCAGTGACGGGTGTGTGGAGGGATGCAGCTTGAACACATCGGCAATCAGTGGTCTGGAAGACATGAGGAAGCAACATTCTGACTCCCTACTGGTCATATGTTGACGCTTGGTCAGGCTTCTGCAAGCCTGATGAGCTGCTGTAGCCTGTAGGTGATTCATCCACTGAAGTGTGCTGGAGCAGAGAAACAGGATTGAGAACCACTGCACCAAAGCTGCACAGTCTAAAACAAAGTTGCTAGAAAACCTACTACCACACTTCCTTCTAGCGGCATCGCGCAGCTACAGCGGTGAGCTTTGGAGCAGCACACCGATCAGCAAATATAAATAAATAAAAACATTTTAAAAAGTGGTCAGATGGAGCCTAAGATGCAATAATCATGGTGCACATGCAGGGAGAGATAACTCTCTTTTCCAGATCTGGAATATTTAATGAAAACCTTTAATTGAACCCAAAAGGGCTCCCCGCTGTAACGAGCGTGTTCTGTCAGAACTCCTGTTTAAGGAAAACCCAACAGGTTAGCTGCTGCAGTTTAGTCTGACTCAGATGCGCTGTTGTGCGTGACACAAATAATGCACCAATAAGTCATTTGAAGACACATGAAAGTAAGCCAGTCACTACACAAGCAGTAAAAGAGGAGGACACACTTTATTTATAATCACCGTCTGTCCATAGTGAAAGAAAAAGACGGATCACCTGCGTTATTGGATGATTTGATTAAATAAATAAATAAAACAATTATTATTCATTAAAATAAATATTGATCGACAGGTGGATTGGTGCTGCGTCTTCAGTGATGGGGGCGTTGTACCGGTCTGTCGTGGTGAAAAGAGAGAGCTGAGCCGAAAGTCGAAGCTCTTGATTTACCGGTCGATCTACGTTCCTACCCTCACCTATGGTCACGAGCTTTGGGTAGTGACCGAAAGAACGAGATCGCAGATACAAGCGGCTGAAATGAGTTTTCTTTGCAGGGTGGCTGGTAGTGATGTGCGGGTTAGGTTTTTTTTCAACCTGCGGGTACCGCAGATTTCAAAAAGTCTCACCCGCACCAAACCGCCCCGCATCACTTTGTCTAGTTTTACAACCCGCCCCGCCCCATTAAAAACACGTTATAATATTGAGCTTCTTACCTCGCTGAATCTTTCCCAAACACGCGATTAGTTTGTCCGTCCTTTCTTTTAAGAATGTAAATTCCCAAACGAATTTTATCCAAAATATCTTCCTCTATCGTTTTGTTGATGTGGCTGCCTGCCACCTGCTTGGAGCGAACTTTGCTGCCGCATTCTACGTGCCTACGTCATGGGGTCAAAGGTTATCTGCACGTTATGTTTTAAAACATGACCGTGTTTAAAAAATTGTCTTAAATATTATGTTTTACAAAATTAAGCATTGATTAATGTCTTTATCTTCAGTGTACATATCTATATAATATATATATTTGATGAACCCGCCCCAAACCGCACCGCACTGAATTAATAATTTATTGACCCGACCCAACTACCCACGGTACCCGCGGGTTGGAAGACAACCCGCGCATCACTAGTGGCTGGGCTCTCCCTTAGAGATAGGGTGAGAAGCTCTATCATCCGGGAGGGGCTCGGAGTAGACCTGCTGCCCCTCCACATCGAGAGGAGCCATTTGAGGTGGCTCGGGCATCTGATTAGGATGCCTCCTGGACGCCTCCCTGGTTAGGTTTTCCGGGCACGTCCAACCGGGAGGAGACCCAAAGGAAGACCCAGGACACGCTGGAGGGATTATGTCTCTCAGCTGGCCAGGGAACATGTTGGGATTCCCCCGGAGGAGCTGGCCCAAGTGGCTGGGTAGAGGGAAGTCTGGGCCTCTCTGCTTAGGCTGCTGCCCCCGCGCCCCGAAAATGGATGGATGGATGGAAAATAAATATTTATAATATTATGATAAAACTTAATAGCTAAATATTAGCTAAAAGTTAACTATTTTATTTTAAGAGGAGATCCTTTCAGGAAAGATGAGCTCTGGAACACATCCCTCACGCATTAATATTTCGTGGGAACGCGTTAAGTATTTCGTGGCCACGAGTTATTTTTTTTTCTCAATGTCACCAGATGGGCACTGGACTATTACATTGGTAATGTGTAAATTTGAGTAAACACGAAATTCATTTAGTAAAAACTTGATATTTAATGATTGTGGACATGATATCTAAAATATAATATATAGAATCTATTTTTTAGCTGCACTTCTTGTCATTATTGCAGCTTTTAGTTTTTATGTCTTTGTTTTATTAATTATTTTCTGCCACGTATTTGTTTCACCATTGGCTTTCCATACCAGTTTGGGCGGCCATTACGCTTGATCTAAATGCGCGGTTTTTTTGTCCCCTTTGGCGTCAAAATGCGCATTCAATATGCGCATTTTGGGGGACATAACGCACGTTTAGAACACGCGCTATTTTGGCCCCTTTGGCTTGCCATAAGCTTGTAATGAGCGCGCGCGATTTTATCACTAGGGTGGTGTGGAGCAGCTGGAGAAACGCATATCAATGATGGAAGGTACGAGAATTTTTGACGTAACACCGGTGCGCAAAGGTGCGGATTTCAATGATCAACAGGAGAGGGAGGGGGAGAGGAGAAACACAGAGGGACTGAACTGTTAGTAAAGTTTTTGAGCCAAACTGCAGGAAAGTGTGGGTGTTCAAACACCCACATCCCCCCCAGGTGCAACGCCCTTGCCGATTGCACACTGCAAAACTAGGGGGAGAGCACTTATCACGTAGCAGGACCGTGGCTGTGGAATGCGCTGCCCAGGTGCCTTCCCTCCCCATTTTTAAGTCTCATTTAGAGACTCACTTTTATTTTTTTAAATGTTACATGATGTGGTTTGCTGTGGCTCAGACTTGCTTTTATATGTTTTGGACTTGTTTTCATGTGTTGTTTTTATGGACAGCACTTTGTTCAACTATGTTGAGTTTTGGAAGTGCTTTATAAATAAAATTGGAATTTCTGTTGGTATTGGTCTTGAAATGAATTTATTAAAACATATGACAAACACATCATTAAGGCATTTGG
This sequence comes from Aphyosemion australe, assembly GCA_006937985.1. Classification (NCBI taxonomy): domain Eukaryota; kingdom Metazoa; phylum Chordata; class Actinopteri; order Cyprinodontiformes; family Nothobranchiidae; genus Aphyosemion; species Aphyosemion australe. Next base: position 160,384 of record SSNS01000499.1, on the reverse strand, counting down.
TTATTTCCAGCTCTGAATGAATGCATAATGACCATAATCACAGAATCTGATGAAATGATAATAAGATGCAGAGGATTGTGTGCTAAACATCCCCGTTGGTCTGTGTGTTTCAGTTGTAGAAGACATCACTAAACGCCGTGAGCCTCTGCCCAGCATGGAGGCCATCTACCTGATCACACCTTCAGACGAGGTCAGTGATGCACCATGGGGATAATTACTGTGATGTAATATTTCTACAGTTTGTGTCTTTCATGTGTGTGAGTTTAACATCAAGTTAAACGTGTGTGTTCTGTTGTTTCAGTCTGTCGAGGGTCTGATTGATGACTTTAGGGACCCCCAGGCTCCGAGGTACAGAGGAGCTCACGTCTTCTTCACTGACAGTGAGTCCATCTTAGTCACACAAAGTCAAGCATTAGGTGGAATATTATCACTTTTTCTTTCTTTTACACAATCAGGAGTTGTTTTTACCTTCTTTTTCTGCTGACGTTTCGATCGCAACTGTGATCATCCTCAGAGCTACGTCGCGGTTGGCTACGTCACTTCCTTCTCCGTTTATCCTCGGGCAGCAGAGGACGGTGTTGCCCTCTGCTGCCCGCGCCCTCCTCGCCGATGACACAGTCCCATGCATGATCCAGTGTAAACCCCATCATCTCTGTTCATGGTTGTGTGTCCACGTCTCCTTATTTCTATCGCTTCCTTGATCCATCTTTTGTATTTTTGTTGTTCAGTGTTTATGATCCTTGTTCTGTCCCAGTCCATGATATGATTTTCTCTTGTGCTTAGGGGGAATATTTTGAAATACTTTCGTCCGGTAACAAGATCGGTGCTTGGCTTCGCTGCTACTCTTTTAAACTTTTCTCTCCTAACTTTCTCTTTTCTGCCTTGCTTTTGTCTGCGGTCTTCTTCAGTAGTGTCCTGGCTACTATCTCCTATGATGGACAAACTCTTTTATCCTTTCAATCGTCCATGATCGACCAAGACACACCATGTATCCATCTTCCGCATTTCCTTTGTTTATGTCTGCGGGGCACTAGGCCTGACTCACTGACTGACGCCTTAAGTGATGTTTCTCTGATCCTGGTGAAAACTCGAAGGAAAACAGGCAAATGAGCAGGAATCCAGGTGAGAATAAGGCTTCTCTTAAAGCGTGGTATAACTAGTAAACATCGACGTGATCTCCTAGCTGCATCTCCTTTGTTTGCGGACTTGAGCTCCGCTCCTGCTTTCTCGACGTGCATCGTGATTTCTCCATCCATGCTTCCTAAGGTCTTTTTATCCTCTTTCATCAGTTGTTTCTCTTGAAAATTCATATTTCCGAAAATAAATAAGATATCAAAAAAACGTTCACATCGTTTGGTCAGCCGCTGTTCCCCCCTTATCAGGCAAAGTTTCGATTCAATAGAGCTTTCTACAGTAGCTAAAAATAGATTGCCGCAAAGCACTCTGGGAAATATGGTCATACAAACAATCTATATTTTAGTATGGAATCTTATGGGACTGAGGCGCTCCGATCTAGCTAAAGTTATTTTTTCGTCTCCTAAAGATTTTCAAACAGCAAGGAACTTAACGCTGCTGCTGGGGGAGGTGCTAATCGGACTCTAGACGCCCAGATCGGATGTTGGAGAGGACTTTTTATCCCTTTTCCAAAGCCGGTAAAGTCAATAGTATAACGCTGCAGACCCGGAGACGCCAGTTTCAGGCCGACACCACGTGAAACAGCTGGAAAGCTACACGGGCTAAGCTAAAGACAGAAGAAGCAAAGCGGTGGTAGTTTTTAAGTTGGACGAGCGGATTTTAACTGTGTGGAGCAGATCAAGAAAAGCACGTATATTTGTTACTTACATCTTCCTGGAGGGGAAAGTCCTACATCCGAGAATGACCAGCCGCCGGTCGTAACGACGCTCTCAGTCGTGGGGTTATCCAGGAGGAGCAGCGGAGGAGAGTTAATGCAGGACGCAGCGTTGTTAACGGAGAGTGGAGGCAGCGTTGTTAACGGAGAGTTAGAGGCAGCGGTGTTACCGGAGGCGAGTTAACAAGGAGGCAGCGGTCCAGCTGAACGTCTCGGCCAAACAGCATGTCCACCCAAACGTCCATGAAAAAGGCTTTTGACCAGAGGTGAGTGGAATATAAAAAGTAGGGACACAAATGATAACCTGACAGTTAAAAAACTACCTTGAGAAAATGTTACTTGAGCACTGTGAGTAATGAACTGGAGCCGTGATGGGAATAATGGCATTTAAAACAACAGCGCTGCTAGCGAGGGTTAGTTTTTACTTTCACTTTAATTAGAGCTAGTGCTTCAGTTCTGGTGATCGATAATTAGCAGGGTCGCCATCAAGAAAAGCCCTCTGGTATGTTTTTTTTGTCAAAACAATTTCCTCCATTTTATGCCTTCATATTGATGTCAAAACGCTCTGAAACTGTATATTTTCTATTGTTAATGCGGCTTACTAGTATGGCCCTTCCCAGCAGCCTTTGCGTGGTGACGTCAACTGTAGAATACCCTATTCCTTCATCCTCCAGGTACTGCCTGCATACTCTTGCCACATGAGGCTGGGCATTGTTGTGCATTAAGAGAAAACCAGGACCTACTGCATCAGCGTAGGGTCTGACAAAGGGTTCAAGGATTTCATCTCGATACCTTATGGCAGTCAGAGCACCATTTCCTAGGCAGTAGAGGTCTGTGCGTCCCTCCATGGATATGCCTCCCCAGACCATCACTGACCCACCACCAAACTTGTCATGTTGAACGACGTTGCAGGCAGCATAACATTCTCCTTGTGTTTTCCAGACTCTTTTACGTCTATCACAGGTGCTCAGGGTGAACCTGCTCTCGTCTGTAAAAAGTACAGGGCGCCAGTGGCGGACTTGCCAATTCTGGTGTTCTTGAGCAAATGCCAGTCGAGCTCTACGGTGCTGGGCAGTGAGCACAAGGCCCACTACAGGACGTCGGGCCCTCAGGCCATCTTCATGAAGTCTGTTCCTGATTGTTTGGGTAGAGACATTCACACCAGNTATCGCTTCCTTGATCCATCTTTTATATTTTTGTTGTTTAGTGTTTATGATCCTTGTTCTGTCCCAGTCCATGATATGATTTTCTCTTGTGCTTAGGGGGAATATTTTGAAATACTTTCATCCGGTAACAAGATCGGTGCTTGGCTTCGCTGCTACTCTTTTAAACTTTTCTCTCCTAACTTTCTCTTTTCTGCCTTGCTTTTGTCTGCGGTCTTCTTCAGTAGTGTCCTGGCTACTATCTCCTATGATGGACAAACTCTTTTATCCTTCCAATCGTCCATGATCGACCAAGACACACCATGTATCCATCTTCCGCATTTCCTTTGTTTATGTCCGCGGGGCACTAGGCCTGACTCACTGACTGACGCCTTAAGTGATGTTTCTCTGATCCTGGTGAAAACTCGAAGGAAAACAGGCAAATGAGCAGGAATCCAGGTGAGAATAAGGCTTCTCTTAAAGCGTGGTATAACTAGTAAACATCGACGTGATCTCCTAGCTGCATCTCCTTTGTTTGCGGACTTGAGCTCCGCTCCTGCTTTCTCGACGTGCATCGTGAAATAGAGCTTTCTACAGTAGCTAAAAATAGATTGCCGCAAAGCACTCTGGGAAATATGGTCATACAAACAATCTACATTTTAGTATGGAATCCTATGGGACTGAGGCGCTCAGATCTAGCTAAAGTTATTTTTTCGTCTCCTAAAGATTTTCAAACAGCAAGGAACTTAACGCTGCTGCTGGGCGAGGTGCTAATCGGACTCTAGACGCCCAGATCGGATGTTGGAGAGGACTTTTTATCCCTTTTCCAAAGCCGGTAAAGTCAATAGTATACCGCTGCAGACCCGGAGACGCCAGTTTCAGGCCGACACCACGTGAAACAGCTGGAAAGCTACACGGGCTAAGCTAAAGACAGAAGAAGCAAAGCGGTGGTAGTTTTTAAGTTGGACGAGCGGATTTTAACTGTGTGGAGCAGATCAAGAAAAGCACGTATATTTGTTACTTACATCTTCCTGGAGGGGAAAGTCCTACATCCGAGAATGACCAGCCGCCGGTCGTAACGACGCTCTCAGACGTGGGGTTATCCAGGAGGAGCAGCGGAGGAGAGTTAATGCAGGACGCAGCGTTGTTAACGGAGAGTGGAGGCAGCGTTGTTAACGGAGAGTTAGAGGCAGCGGTGTTACCGGAGGCGAGTTAACAAGGAGGCAGCGGTCCAGCTGAACGTCTCGGCCAAACAGCATGTCCACCCAAACGTCCACGAAAAAGTCTTTTGACCAGAGGTGAGTGGAATATAAAAAGTAGGGACACAAATGATAACCTGACAGTTAAAAAACTACCTTGAGAAAATGTTACTTGAGCACTGTGAGTAATGAACTGGAGCCGTGATGGGAATAATGGCGTTTAAAACAACAGCGCTGCTAGCGAGGGTTAGTTTTTATACTTTCACTTTCATTAGAGCTAGCGCTTCAGTTCTGGTGATCGATAATTAGCAGGGTCGCCATCAAGAAAAGCTCTCTGGTATGTTTTTTTTTTGTCAAAACAATTTCCTCCATTTTATGCCTTCATATCGATGTCAAAACGCTCTCAAACTGTATATTTTCTATTGTTAATGCGGCTTATTAGTATGGCCCTTCCCAGCAGCCTTTGCGTGGTGACGTCAACTGTAGAATACCCTATTGAGTTTGGTGGCTGGGAGGAGTTAATGAAAATATGTTTTACATATTATGCAGTTTTCTACTAATTTGCATAACTCTAAAACTTTTTTCAAAATATTTCTCTAAATTTGGATGACCCAGGATCACAGAATTTGTTTCTTTACTGAAGACGTGGAGAAAATGGACAAAATAAATTTTTTTTCTGTGGTTGTAGATGACACTATTACGGATATGAACTGTAAATATCTGGATAGAATATATATTTTTCATGAGCAAAAGAGCGAAACTTTTTTAAGCCTATAGGCCAAGCTCACTTTTAAATAATTTTCAATACATGGCTTAAGGGTGTGGTAATGAACATCTGTGTCAAGATTTGTGAAAATCCATCAAGCCGTTATGCTGAAATAAATGTTTTGATCCTTTAGTGCCCCCTATAAGTGAATCAGAACTAAATTGGATACATATGGCTTACATCTCATACTTAATGAAAAACTAGAGTCTCATCATTTAATCTTGAACAAAGGTGGAGATATCATCAATTAGGTCATGTGCTAGCTAGCGCACTGACTTTGACATTGCATCATTTGTGCATTTTTCAATATTTGTGCAATTTTCTTCATCACAATTATTTACCATCATCTATAGATCATATGTCCCAAGTTTCAAGTTGATTCGACGAAAAATTATGGATTGGTAATTAAAACTAGGTTTTGCATATTTTGCAATCTAGCAAAAAATCTAGTTAGGCAGAAATGGGCGTGGCCAATACAAAAGCGGTGCCAAATTATCCAAAGATCAAGGACATATCAAGTTTTTGAGTGTGCGTTAATTGTTTGGGAGTTATTAGCCAAAACGCATTGACCTTCGCAACAGCGCCAGCTCGGTGTTTCTGGGTATGAATTTTTGATTCTGAGTAGCGGTAGGGATTTTCTATCAGACTGCCATGTTAGATTTCTCCTGGCATTTTCTGACTCTTGCGCCCATTTCAGTTTAGCGGAGAAGAAGAAAAATTCGTACAAAAACATAAACAATAGCCTAAATAAAATTTAAAAAACACTTTATGGCGCAACTACCACGCACAACACCTGATTCTGATGACAAGAATTTAAAATATGTAAGGTAATTCACCAAGTTTAAAGCCCCAGTGTGTAATATTTTTACCTGTTTACCAGTGTTGTTTTCGTCAACGATAACGATGACGAATTGATTTCGTTGACGCCCCTTTTTTTCGTAACAAAAACGAGACGCTGACGAGCTAAAAATAGCTCTTTGGTGACTAAAACATGACGAGACGTGCGGTAGGTTTTGTTAACGAGATGAGACTAGACGAAAATTAAGCTCAAAATGCACATTTTCGCCCGTGTCACAAAAGCTAAACGTAACAGCGCTGCTGTCTGTGTCCCAGCCGCAGCAGCAGCGGACTTCTCTCGTCTCTCCTCGGCAGACTAGCCGAATGAAGCCGAGTGAAGCTGAGTGAAGTTCGCTCCCCCGCCCACATCAGAAATTCAGNATATATAGTCTGGCCACGAACCATTGACGGCTCTCAGTCGTGAGGCGGGATCTACGGTTGTCTTTCAAAATGTCAGCACGCAATTGGATAGCGCTAGGACCAATCAGAGTGACGAACAACATGACGTAATCACGGCGACGGAAAAGCGGGAGGCTTTAATAGCGTCTAGCTTCAATGATTTCTGTCGTTTTTGTATGAAAAACACGCGAATATCAGGTGTACTGGGACATTGCACTACTTTGTTTGATAAAAATAAGAAGCCGCTAAGTATATCAGACAGACTTACGCACGTTGGAGTCTAAATAATCCAATGTTGATGACAAAGCCGTTTCAAACGAACGTGTTTTCCGAGTTGCCGCCATGTTGCTTGGGTTCGCGGCCGCAGCGCTGACGTCATCGGCTACTCCCGCTCTGTGATTGGCCCATGATATAGAGCGCTGTGATTGGCCCAACCAAAACTATAGCGAGTTGTGATTGGATAGACACAGCAGTGGTTTGGGCTGCGAGGGTTCCAATGAAGCGTGCCTAGACCAAACTCTGCAAAGCAAGAATTGGTCTAGTTCACTAGGCTACACAAACGTAGCACTAACCACACGTGGGTGGGAAGCCGACTTCACTCGCTTCCCTGCTGCAGGAGTGCGCAGCTGCTCATTGAGGAAGTAAATGATGAGAACTACGAGCGATGAGGCTACTTTTAAATCTATTCGTGACATTAACAAGTTTCTTATCCGTGAGCTTCCTGAAAAAGTCATGATTTTGGGCAGATAAATGAAAGAAATGACGGTTTTTAACAGGTTTTATCTGAACACATTTCAGACGAATGTTTTAAAGTCAGTGTGTCAGGATTATTCTCTCTGCTCCCTCGTTCCTAATAACGGGTCACGATCCTGCTTTTTAAACCAACAGCATAACAATTTAAGCCAATCTAAATGTTTATGAGCATCAATGTTGATGTTCAAGAGCAGAACTGGGTTCTATTCATTCTGTGGGTTCATGAAAACTCTGCAGGTTTATGGAAAAACATTACTGCATTTAAGTAGGTGGACTTTGCCAGAATATACATTTACAGACTCTAAGTTGGCGGGCTGATGAATCAAATAATAAATTAAACAAACAGTATTTTTATTTCTATTTAAATATTGTATAGAATATCTATTCTCCCTAAGAGTCCATTCTGTTAAGGAAAGAAAATCATACATTTT
>SSNS01000499.1:134518-146074 GCA_006937985.1 Aphyosemion australe | reverse complement strand
TAGTATGGTATGGTGTGGTATGGTGTAATATGGTATGGTGTGGTATAGTATAGTATGGTATGGTGTGGTATGGTGTGGTATAGAATAGTATGGTATGGTATAGTATGGTATGGTGTAGTATGGTATGGTGTGGTATGGTGTAGTATGGTATGGTATGGTGTGGTATAGTATAGTATGGTATGGTATGGTGTGGTATGGTATAGTGTAGTATGGTATGGTGTAGTATGATATGGTATGGTATGGTGCTATGGTATAGTATGGTATGGTGTGGTGTGGTATGGTGTGGTATAGTATGGTATGGTAAGGTATAGTATGGTATAATGTGGTATAGTATAGTATGGTATGGTATGGTATGGTATGGTATGGTGTGGTATGGTTTAGCATAGTATGGTATGGTATGGTGTGGTATGGTGTAGTATGGTATGGTGTGGTGTGGTAAGTGGAGTTTTTGGTCTGCAGAGTGCTGTCTAATGTGAAGTTTATGGCTCATGAACCACTGAACCCATTTTGAAAGCAATAGCTTAAAGTGTTAAAAGTGTTGAATACTAAAAAAACATGTTTTAATGATTATTTCTGATTCTAATGGGTCACTCTGAGTTTTTCGTGCAGGCTGAACATGAAAATAGTCTCCTACACCTATCCGCTGCAGTATCTTCTGATAGAAAATAGATGGTGAAACTCCTCCTTTTTCCTTTGTGACTCTGCAGCAATCCCAGACTCCTTGTTTGGACTGTTGACTAAATCTCGCGCCTCCAAAGCCATGAGGGCCTTGACTGAGATCCACATAGCCTTTCTACCCTATGAATCTCAGGTAAGACACTTTATCAGCCCAGCAATAAACACATCATTTTAGTGGTGACTGGATGAGAACTATTTACTCAATTACTGCATTTGTAGTAAATATTTACCAAAGCAGTAGCTCAGTCACAGCTGTCTGTGGGGAACATTTTAGTTAACCTAAAGAGGACGTATTATAGCTTTTAAGATATAATACTCCTATGGTCAATACAAAATATGTTTATGAAGTTATCTGCACAAAATCCCTCTCACATAAAGCAATTTCAGCAGCTTGAAAGTTTCAGTACCTTCCAGAATTAGCTGTTTCAGGGCACTGTCACTTTAAGGAAAACAAGCTGTTGTTGGCCACTCCCCCATCCCCTGATAGGCTGCTATGTGGCGAGGAGCTCGGATATCCAGAAGGGACTCATAGTAGAGCCTCTGCTGCCACTGTTTGTTAGCTAATTTCCTCATTTGTGATGACACAATAAGGGATTTTTANAATAGCCTAAATAAAATTTAAAAAACACTTTATGGCGCAACTACCACGCACAACACCTGATTCTGATGACAAGAATTTAAAATATGTAAGGTAATTCACCAAGTTTAAAGCCCCAGTGTGTAATATTTTTACCTGTTTACCAGTGTTGTTTTCGTCAACGATAACGATGACGAATTGATTTCGTTGACGCCCCTTTTTTTCGTAACAAAAACGAGACGCTGACGAGCTAAAAATAGCTCTTTGGTGACTAAAACATGACGAGACGTGCGGTAGGTTTTGTTAACGAGATGAGACTAGACGAAAATTAAGCTCAAAATGCACATTTTCGCCCGTGTCACAAAAGCTAAACGTAACAGCGCTGCTGTCTGTGTCCCAGCCGCAGCAGCAGCGGACTTCTCTCGTCTCTCCTCGGCAGACTAGCCGAATGAAGCCGAGTGAAGCTGAGTGAAGTTCGCTCCCCCGCCCACATCAGAAATTCAGCACAAACGTAGCACTAACCACACGTGGGTGGGAAGCCAACTTCACTCGCTTCCCTGCTGCAGGAGTGCGCAGCTGCTCATTGAGGAAGTAAATGATGAGAACTACGAGCGACGAGGCTACTTTTAAATCTATTCGTGACATTAACAAGTTTCTTATCCGTGAGCTTCCTGAAAAAGTCATGATTTTGGGCAGATAAATGAAAGAAATGACGGTTTTTAACAGGTTTTATCTGAACACATTTCAGACGAATGTTTTAAAGTCAGTGTGTCAGGATTATTCTCTCTGCTCCCTCGTTCCTAATAACGGGTCACGAGTCTTTCTGCATGNTCCTGCTTTTTAAACCAACAGCATAACAATTTAAGCCAATCTAAATGTTTATGAGCATCAATGTTGATGTTCAAGAGCAGAACTGGGTTCTATTCATTCTGTGGGTTCATGAAAACTCTGCAGGTTTATGGAAAAACATTACTGCATTTAAGTAGGTGGACTTTGCCAGAATATACATTTACAGACTCTAAGTTGGCGGGCTGATGAATCAAATAATAAATTAAACAAACAGTATTTTTATTTCTATTTAAATATTGTATAGAATATCTATTCTCCCTAAGAGTCCATTCTGTTAAGGAAAGAAAATCATACATTTTTTTGTGAAAATCTATCGACTGATGCGCTGATCTGCATCAATAAATTATATATAGTATAGTGATTATCAATAAAGTAAAAAAGAAATTATACCAATCTGGGGATTATTGTTTTACTGAACAAAATCTGGGGCAGCTAAGATTGTGTCTTCTTGTGTGTATCTTCTTTAGCTCTAAAATAAATGATGTTGGTATGAAACTCACTCCAGTAGCTCAGAGTACATCTCACGTATAAAATCATTTGTTAAAGACTAATACTCTGTTTAATTTTTTGTAAACCTAAAACCAAAAATCTTCATCGACTAAAACATTTTAGAATTTTAGCCGACTAAAACTGACTAAAACCTTTTTGAGTTTTAGTCGACTAAAACTGACTAAACACTTTTGAGATTTAGTCGACTAAAACTGACTAAGACTAAAATGCATTTTCGTCATGACGACTAAGACTAAGACTAAAACTAAGATGCCCGCCAAAAACAACACTGCTGTTTACTACCAAATTCTGTGTATCCAGTGCACAAACTTGTCCTTTTTCATTAATATTTCTCACCAACATCAATTCTAAATATTCCTCTCAGCTTGAAATTGTACATTTTTAATACATAAACTGTGGTCGACGCTCCATGGTCATCCTCCATCTTGAAATACGGTAGCTATTTAGGGACATATGAGCTCCACGTTATGCGTTTGCACTATGACTGTAACCTGAAAGAAACAGGAGAGGGCAGCAGTGCGCCCTGGAAGCATGGCGTCTGCCAATTCAACTAAGAAGAGAAGAAACTAGCTGCTACACTGTTGCTGTACTTTGTTAGTTTGAATAACAAACAATGAAATCAAAAGACACGTCAAATTAGTCAGGTCTTATTGATTTCCAACACTCGGCAGCTGCATATGATGAGATCCCCGCCTGCAACAGCTAGACACCAGCCTCCAAGTGTTGTTCTCATTTTGTAGGCACTAACACTCATTTTTACAGTCATTAGCACAAACACTGAACATTCATAATTAAAAAATATTTTTAACTGGTCAAGTAGTTATATGCTTTGTGTGGGTTAGGCTAGAGAGATTGGAAAAATTGATAAATCTCATGCTATTTATAAAGAATGGACCAGATGTCTGGAGTGAATGCTGGAGGTTGTTGCCTTTTTGAGTGGGCCACCGTAGCTGCAATACTTACTCTGAACTGCATGGTGCTAAAGAGTTGCATTTTTTACATGATTCCTATGAATATCTCACATAGGGCCTTTAAGAAGTGTTAATGTGTTTATATTCACTGGTTTGATTGCCTAAGTAAAAAAAATAATTCTGTGTAATTCTGTCATTTTTATGGGTTTATTCCTTTAGTTTCACTGATAAGTAACATGAAAACCTCTGTGCTGCCTGTACTGGATCAGCTGATCTGAGCACAGCTCAACAAAAGTGTTAGAAATTGGATAAACCTCCAACCTTTTGTAATATTATTGACAAAAAACACAGCTAAGCATCATTTTACCTGCAGTTATTCACTCCTGAAGTAAAACTTAACTTCTGTGAGCAAAAGAAAAACATGAAAACTGAATAAATTAATCAGGAAAGCAGAAAGAAATGTTATTTTTGATTTTACATTTTTCACTTCGGTTCAAACTATTTAGAATTTTGTGTTTTCATCACATTTAGCTTGTATTTTGTTGCATTGTTTGGAGAAAGAACATTAACATAAACCTATTTGAGATATTTTGTTTTTATTTAAATGAATTTTGAACAGTAAATGTTATTTAAATGGAATTCTATACTTTTTAGACTTATTTGTTCTGCAATTCATCTGGTTATATACTGTAGTACAGATCTTCTACCAGTCTGGTAGCGAGTGTCATCACATATGCGTTTGTGTGCTGGGGGGGAGGACTTAAGAAGAAGGATACTGCACGCCTGGACAGATTGGTGAGGAAGGCAGGCAGAGTTGTTGGTGCAGAGCTGGACAGTCTGACATCAATGGTGGAGCGAAGGGTGTTGAACAGGATTCTGTTAATCATGGATAACACCCACCACCCACTCCATAGCGCCATTTCCAGACAGAGGAGCAGTTTCAGTAACAGACTGTTGTCATGGACCTGCTCCACAGATAGACTGAGAAGATCGTTCCTCCCTCAGGCCACAAGACTCTACAATGTCTCCTGGAAGAGGTGTGGATTATAACTATGATCATAACACTGTGGCCCTAATTTGTAATTTAAATATGAGGGAATAGACTGTTGGGCATATATATCAAGTCTGTCTTTCTGGAAGAGGAGAGAAGAAAGTAAAGGATGAATGTGCTGAACTCTTTTTATGATTATTAGTTCTTGTACCGGGCTGCACAGCGGCGCAGTGGTTAGCGCAGTTGCCTTGCAGCAAGAAGGTTCTGGGTTTACATCCCAGCCTGGGGTCTTTCTGCATGGAGTTTGCATGTTCTCCCTGTGCACGCATGGGTTCTCTCCGGGTACTCCGGCTTCCTCCCACAGTCCAAAAACATGACTGTCAGGTTGATTGGTCTCTCTAAATTGTCCTTATTTGTGTGTGTGTGTGGTTGTTTGTCCTGTGTGTCTCTGTATTGCCCTGCGATGGACTGGCAACCTCTCCAGGGTGTACCCCGCCTGTTTGCCCGATGTCTGATGGAGATAGGGCAGCAGTAGCTCAGGAGATAGAGCGGGTTGTCCAGTAATCGGAAGGTTGCAGGTTCGATCCCGGCTCCGGCCAGAGAATGCTGCTGTGTGTCCTTGGGCAAGACACTTAACCCGCCTTGCCTGCTGGTGGTGGTCGGAGGGACTGGTGGCGCCAGTGCTCGGCAGCCTCGCCTCTGTCAGTGCGCCCCAGGGCAGCTGTAGCTACGTTGTAGCTCATCCCCACCAGCGTGTGAATGTGCGTGTGAATGGGTGGATGACTGATTGTGTTGTGAAGCGCCTTGGGGGGTTGTAGAACCCTAAGAAGGCGCTATACAAATACAGGCCATTTACCATTTACCATAGGCACCAGCCCCCCGCGACCCTGCTCGGATAAGCGGTTACAGAAAATGGATGGATGGATAGTTCTTGTACCCTTTTATCTCTTTTAAGGAGGAAGCTTCATGTTTTTATGTTTTTAATTGCTGTTAGCGCGTGAATTTCTCTTTATGAGATGAATAAAGGATCTATCTATCTGTGTATGGAACACGGACACTATAGTGACATCTAGTGTCTAGAGGTGGTATTGCAACAACAGAACTAATTTTCCAGCCGTCAGGGTGTTGGTTCACTGCTGACACGTAAAGTGAGCAGCCAGCACTTTGTCCAGTGATGAATCGTACAGGGTAAGGACTGATTTCTACTAATAAGTTTATTTTACATCAGTTTTTACCGTTAGAACATCTTCTGGATTCAGAATCAGCTGCTTGACTTGTCAAGTCCTCCATTTTATACAGTCCCAGCCTGGCCTTGCTGAGCGGACTTTTTACCGCAATGGTGCCCTCTAGTGGCTGGTAGATATAAACATAAACCCAGTGTCGTGCCCTTCAAAATAAAATTTTGATTATTTTTTTTAATATAGCTTTTAAAGGAAAAACTTTACATTCATTCTGCACACCTCTAAACGCCCTGTGGAGGTTTTATTTTTTTAAAATAGAGCTTTTTATTAAATTGTTCCATATTCAACCTCTAACACCAAATCAGATAAAAAAATCAGAGATCTGATGCAAAAACTGAGAGTAGGGGCCTGGTGGACAATACAAAACTACAAACAGAAGTGGTATTAGAGCTTTGCAATCTGGATTAGGAAAACTAAGAGTTAGATGTTCAAAAAACTGTAGCTTCCTCCTCGCCCTGTACTACGAGCAATATGATGATTCAAATAATTAGGAGTCGACTCATTTAACCCTTACACGCTCCTAGTGCATTCTTTTGTGCACAAAGACTAAAAGCGTGACTTTTTAGAAAATTTGACATTACACAAAAACTGCAAAGTGAGCAAAAATATTTTTATGCACATTTGTGACACTCCAAGGCAGCTACAATTGACCCTCAAAACAGATCCTCTGGACATAACACACACAAAATTATTTGTTTTTTCTCATTTTTTCACAGTTCTGGTTTTGATCATAAACCTGGCAATAAAGGGGTTAAATCTCAGAAACATACACATTTTTTATTATATTTTGTGAGTGCTGAAGCTGAGGATAAAAGTCATGTAATAAAAATGGGACTTATGAAATATTATGTAATATGTCTATAGGAAGTTTTGTTTCGGCTTTTTTTGTGTACAAGGAGTAGAAATGCTAGAAAATTAAAAGGTTATATGAGGATTAAACTAACATAGTCTTTACATTTTCACAACATCATGTTACCTGGGTGTTAGTGAAGCCTCTAAGTGACTGTCGCCCCCATTATGTCACGCTGTGCAGTTCTGGTCATAGAGAGCAGCCATGTTAGGAGAGGGACGTGTGAGTCACCATGGTAGCAAGCCCAGCTTGCTGTGAGGAAGAGAGTAGCGAGTGGCTGATGAGTGAAGAAAAAAGACAAAAAACATTTGGGGCTTGACTGAAAACATTTGGGGCTGAAGCCCCGTCAAAGTCAGCTGGCAACGTGGCTGGTCGTAGACACATCAGACCTATTCTGGCCAACTTACATTGGCTCTTCCTTCAGGTTCAATTCAAGGAGCTAGTGTTTGTCTAACAAATTCTCTATGACCAGGACCCCCTCCTACTTTTCTCATCTCAGCATTCCTTACATGCCGTCATGATCTCTGAGGTCAGCCGACCACCTGCTCTTATTGAAACTTAGGATGCGCTATAAATCTTGTGGGGAGAGGGCCTTTTCTTTCGCTGCCCAAAAACACCTCAATGAGCTTCCTCTATATGTGAGCTTGGCCCCATCCTTAGCTCGTTATATGTCACTTCTTAAAGCCCATTATTTTTTCCTTGTATTGTTGATATTACTATGTTGGATTTTACTGTTATTTTTATCTGACTTGTATTTTATTCCTTCTCTTATCTGTGTTGTACTCTGCACTTTGTTCAGCTGTCAGGCTGTCTTTAAATGTGCTTGATAAATAAACTTGGTGTGGTATGGTATAGTATAGTATGGTATGGTATGGTATGGTATGGTGTAGTATGGTATGGTATGGTATGGTGTGGTATGGTATAGTATAGTATGGTATGGTATGGTATGGTATAGTATGGTATGGTATGGTATAGAATAGTATGGTGTGGTATGGTATAGTATTGTAATAAAAGTAGGAGTGGGTTGCACGGGCAGAATTTCTTGCCCTCCAGAAAGAACCTCCAAACAACACCAGCGGGCACGGGTTATCAAAAATACACTTTATTAGTACATCTCATTTATTTAAAACATCTCAAGCGAGTCCCCCTCTGGAACTTAACAACTGCTGCCCCCTGTTGGCCCTCTGAAGTTCATACACCCCTCTTGTATGGTATGGTGTGGTATGGTATGGTATAGTATGGTATGGTGTGGTATGGTATAGTATGGTATGATGTGGTATGGTATAGTATGGTATGATGTGGTATGGTATAGTATGGTTTGGTATGGTGTGGTATGGTATGGTATGGTGTGGCATGGTATAGTATGGTATGGTATAGTGTAGTATGGTTGTAGTATGGTATGGTATGGTGTGGTATGGTATAGTATGGTATGGTGTGGTGTGGTATGGTATAGAAATGTATGGTATGGTATGGTGTGGTATGGTATAGTATAGTATGGTATGGTGTGGTATGGTATAGTGTGGTATGGTGTAGTATAGTATGGTATGGTGTGGTATGGTATAGTATGGTATGGTGTGGTATGGTATAGTATGGTTTGGTATGGTGTAGTATGGTATGGTATGGTGTAGTATGATATGGTATGGTGTGGTATAGTATAGTATGGTATGGTATAGTATGGTATGGTATGGTGTAGTATGGTATGGTGTGGTATGGTATAGTATAATATGGTGTGGTATGGTATAGTATGGTATGGTGTGGTATGGTATAGTATAGTATGGTATGGTGTGGTATGGTATATTATGGTATGGTATGGTGTGGTATGGTATAGTATGGTATGGTATGGTGTGGTATGATATAGTATGGTATGGTATGGTGTAGTATGGTATGGTGTGGTGTGGTATGGTATGGTGTAGTATGGTATTGTGTGGTATAGTATAGTATGGTATGGTGTGGTATGGTATAGTATAGTATGGAATGGTGTAGTATGGTATGGTATGGTGTGGTATGGTATAGTATAGTATGGTATGGTGTGGTATGGTATATTATGGTATGGTATGGTGTGGTATGGTATAGTATGGTATGGTATGGTGTGGTATGGTATAGTATGGTATGGTGTGGTATGGTATGGTGTAGTATGGTATAGTATAGTATGGTATGTTATGGTGTGGTATGGTATAGTATAGTATGGAATGGTGTAGTATGGTATGGTGTGGTATGGTATAGTATAGTATGGAATGGTGTAGTATGGTATGGTGTGGTATGGTATAGTATAGTATGGTATGGTGTGGTATGGTGTAGTATGGTATGGTATGGTGTGGTATAGTATAGTATGGTATGGTGCGGTATGGTGTGGTATAGAATAGTATGGTATGGTATATTATGGTATGGTATGGTGTGGTATGGTATAGTATGGTATGGTATGGTGTGGTATGGTATAGTATGGTATGGTGTGGTATGGTATGATATAGTATGGTATGGTATGGTGTAGTATGGTATGGTATGGTGTGGTGTGGTATGGTATGGTGTAGTATGGTATGGTATGGTGTAGTATGGTATGGTATGGTGTGGTGTGGTATGGTATGGTGTAGTATGGTATTGTGTGGTATAGTATAGTATGGTGTGGTATGGTATAGTATAGTATGGAATGGTGTAGTATGGTATGGTATGGTGTGGTATGGTATAGTATAGTATGGAANTAGTATGGTATGGTGTGGTATAGTATGGTATAGTATGGTATGGTGTGGTATGGTATAGTATAGTATGGTATGGTATGGTGTGGTATGGTATGATGTGGTATGGTATAATATGGTTTGGTATGGTGTGGTATGGTATGGTATGGTGTGGCATGGTATAGTATGGTATGGTATAGTGTAGTATGGTTGTAGTATGGTATGGTATGGTGTGGTATGGTATAGTATGGTGTGGTGTGGTGTGGTATCGTATAGAATAGTATGGTATGGTATGGTATGGTATAGTATAGTATGGTATGGTGTGGTATGGTATGGTGTGGTATGGTGTAGTATAGTATGGTATGGTATGGTGTGGTATGGTATAGTATGGTATGGTGTGGTATGGTATAGTATGGTTTGGTATGGTGTAGTATGGTATGGTATGGTGTAGTATGATATGGTATGGTGTGGTATAGTATAGTATGGTATGGTATAGTATGGTATGGTATGGTGTAGTATGGTATGGTGTGGTATGGTATAGTATAGTATGGTATGGTGTGGTATGGTGTAGTATGGTATGGTATGGTGTGGTATAGTATAGTATGGTATGGTGCGGTATGGTGTGGTATAGAATAGTATGGTATGGTATAGTATGGTATGGTGTAGTATGATATGGTGTGGTATGGTGTAGTATGGTATGGTGTGGTATAGTATAGTATGGTATGGTATGGTGTGGTATGGTATAGTGTAGTATGGTATGATGTAGTATGATATGGTATGGTATGGTGCTATGGTATAGTATGGTATGGTATGGTGTGGTGTGGTATGGTGTGGTATAGTATAGTATGGTATGGTAAGGTATAGTATGGTATAATGTGGTATAGTATAGTATGGTATGGTATGCTATGGTGTGGTATGGTTTAGCATAGTATGGTATGGTATGGTGTGGTATGGTGTAGTATGGTATGGTGTGGTGTGGTAAGTGGAGTTTTTGGTCTGCAGAGTGCTGTCTAATGTGAAGTTTATGGCTCATGAACCACTGAACCCATTTTGAAAGCAATAGCTTAAAGTGTTAAAAGTGTTGAATACTAAAAAAACATGTTTTAATGATTATTTCTGATTCTAATGGATCACTCTGAGTTTTTCGTGCAGGCTGAACATGAAAATAGTCTCCTACACCTATCCGCTGCAGTATCTTCTGATAGAAAATAGATGGTGAAACTCCTCCTTTTCCCTTTGTGACTCTGCAGCAATCCCAGACTCCTTGTTTGGACTGTTGACTAAATCTCGCGCCTCCAAAGCCATGAGGGCCTTGACTGAGATCCACATAGCCTTTCTACCCTATGAATCTCAGGTAAGACACTTTATCAGCCCAGCAATAAACACATCATTTTAGTGGTGACTGGATGAGAACTATTTACTCAATTACTGCATTTCTAGTAAATATTTACCAAAGCAGTAGCTCAGTCACAGCTGTCTGTGGGGAACATTTTAGTTAACCTAAAGGGGACGTATTATAGCTTTTAAGATATAATACTCCTATGGTCAATACAAAATATGTTTATGAAGTTATCTGCACAAAATCCCTCTCACATAAAGCAATTTCAGCAGCTTGAAAGTTTCAGTACCTTCCAGAATTAGCTGTTTCAGGGCACTGTCACTTTAAGGAAAACAAGCTGTTGTTGGCCACTCCCCCATCCCCTGATAGGCTGCTATGTGGCGAGGAGCTCGGATATCCAGAAGGGACTCATAGTAGAGCCTCTGCTGCCACTGTTTGTTAGCTAATTTCCTCATTTGTGATGACACAATAAGGGATTTTTAAAAATGGCTCACTTAAAGCAGTGTTCCCCAACCCTGGTCCTCAGGGCACACTGTCCTGCATGTTTTCCATGTTGTCCTTTCAAACACCAGTGTTTCCCTGCTGCCACACACCTGACTTAAATGAATGAGTGATTAACAGGCATCTGCAGCATGTGATGTCCTCCTGAGGAGGCAATCTAAATCAGGTGTGCTGAAGCAGAGACATGGAAAACATGCAGGACAGTGTGCCTTGAGGACCAGGGTTGGGAAACTGACTTAAAGCATTTAGTTCCTAAACAAAACACTGACACAAAATGTTGTCATTGATGTTTGGAGTGTTTATAGAGGTGGTAGAGACCCACACAGTAGCACAAAAAGATTCAAAAAGGAGTTTTGTATATGTCCCCTTTAAATGGACTTGATCAGTTTTTAATTAATCTTTGCAATAAAGAGACTTCCCATGTGGGATAAGACATACGC
>SSNS01000499.1:96387-109667 GCA_006937985.1 Aphyosemion australe | reverse complement strand
AACCCATCCAGGTTTGACATACAGAACTTATACTGATAGCGCTCCTCTTGAAGATAAGAAAAGAATCCACAGAAGGGTAGGCAGGGGTGAGGGAGAAAAACATATGCTCACCCTCTGCTCCCTACAGGGATGGGGGGGTGGGGGGCAGAGACAGCGTGCTGGAAAAAAACACATCAACACAAAAGCACAAACTTCACACAATAGGCTCGTTTTCTTTATCGGAACTTCAGGGTAAATCCTGGGACGGGGAAAAGACCGGGAGATTCAAATGTCCCAGTCCTCTCAGCAGTTCTGTCTCCATTCAAATTCAGCTCTTTCAGGACTTTGCACAGACATCAGCATATCGCGACTGCTTCGGCAGTGAGTGATGTCACTGATCAGCGCCAGAAAGCGTCCACAGTAACATTAATAACATTAAAAGTATTTATTCTGTTGAAGTTTATCATAATTTAATCCATTCAGAGGACGAGACCAGCTGCGTGATGTAAAATGTGGCATTCAAAGACCAGAAGCTCAGTTTTTACAGCGCTCTTTGAGACAACAAAGCCCCGTGAATTAAGGCGATGTGGGGAAATTCCAAGGTGTTTTCCGGTGCGGAGTTTAACAGTGGGGGAATTCCTCAGTGTTTTCCAGTGCGGAGTTTAGTAACAGCTGTGCGGAAATTCCGCCTTTTGTTCCGGTGTCGGGAGTTTAATTTTAAACACGATCGCTTATTCCGTTGGCTTCCATTCTGCTTCACTAGCAACTCTTCTAATTTTACTACTGCCGGTTGTTTTGGAGAACGTCGACTGCTGATGTAATTTCCTACTGAGTTACAACCAATCAGCGTGAGTTAACCGAAGGTTCCGCTCAGCGACTCCATCGGGCCATTCTGAGTACCTACCCCTGATCAGGTACTCAGAAGGTTCCGGAAATCGGCCCGGAAAACGGTCGTTCGGCCGGCCCGGTCAAGTGGAGACAAGCGCAAGTCGGGAACTTCCGGTAAATTTACCCTGAAGTTCCGATAAAGGAAACGGGGCTAATAACAACCTGCCGCTCAGAGGTGTGAGGGAGGTTCTAAGGGGGGTGGAGGATGCATTGACCCCTAAGCCTCTTTCATAAAACAATGCCACCAATTTGCCGCAACGCCGATGCGGCATCTGGGAGCCTAAGGTCGTTTATAAGAGCTCAGACCGTGGCGGTAATGTTGCGTAGTCGTGTCATTTTTGTAAAAGATTACGTGATGGCGGCATAAAGGAGGTATGGGGGCAGTCTCTGCACTGTCACGGACTTCCGTTAATCTTGGACATTGCTTTTTATTGCGATCAAAGCCTCATTTGTTAAGTTTTTTTTCACAAGCAGCTACAGGTGTCTGTACTCCACCATCCCTTTGAACTGTCAGATGATCTGTGCTGCAGATCTAATGGAGAGAAGTTCCCAAAGCACCGCATCGCTGGTCGCATCTCAGCTGGTTCTGTTTACAAAACTAAACTTATGCCCGTGTTTACTTTCATTTTCTATATAGTTCCCGACCGGAGCTCGGCATTAATTCATCACGTGATCATGACACCTCCCTCTATTGCGCCAAGGCTTTTTTCTTTTTTTTTTTGTGCAGCGCTTTGGTGTTACCTTTTGTACCTGTAAAGCGCTATATAAATAAAGGTTGAGTTGAGTTGAGTTGAAGGCTTAATGTGCGTTTCTAAGACCGGCAAAGCCGCAATATTACCGCGATATTACCATCAAGCGTGGCGGCACGAATACCGTAAAATTCCCGCAACGTCATGCCGCCATGGTGCGTTCATAAGACACACTGTTGTGGTAATTATACGCTGATTTGCCAGCATGATGTGTCTTATAAAAAGGACTTTAGACAGTTCCATGGCCTTCACCGGGTCCCAGCCAGGCTGGGAGGCCAGGGTTTCACAGCGTCTGTCCACATTCCTTCTGTGGTTTTTTTTTTCTGCCTCAGGCTTAAGACTTCAAGAGCACCAGATTCTGATAAGATGACAAGATTTGTTTTGGAACATGCAGAAATAAGTTTCCTCTCTTCCTTTTTCAGTCTCTGCTGTTCTCATTCCTCCAAAATCCATGCAGTGACCACTGTCTCCATAATGACATCCACTTTGTGTGTCAAAGCTGGAATCGCAGAAAAGTCTCTAGCTTGTGATTCATCCCAACAATTGTCTCAATCTGTGCGTTCACAGCATGGTAAACTCCATCTCTGAGTTCAGGAAGCGCTCCAATCGCCCCCGTAAGCTCCTTAAATTTCCTAAATACCAGATAACCACCCACGGCAAAAAGCAGAAATCCCCTTCAACCCATTCTACCCTTCAAGAGGCGGAAGAACAAAAAATATATAAATTACTCAATATGTGATCAAATCATACAATGAATAAAGGATTTTGCAGTGGTAGTAAAAATGAAGGGCCTGATTTGTTTGAAAATTTGAAGGTTGAATTTTATAGTATTTACAACCTTTTTAATGCGTTTTTTAAAGGTTAGATTGGAGTTCAGTATGATTCTCAGGTACTTGAAGTGAGACACCAGTTCAAGCACCTCTCCTTTTATACAGACTTTTAAGTTGTTTTTATTGGTCTTTTAGTAAATGTCATACATGTTGTTTTTTTAGTATTAAGGACCAGGCAATTGTTGTTAAGCCACTCCTGAACCTTCGCTAGAGCATTTGTTAATTTTGATGATATTGTGTCCATTGTTGAACCATAAGTGAAAATGACCACATCATCTGAATACATTTGAATATTAATATCAGAACAAATATCCGGGAGGTCATTTATGTATAGAGCAAATAATAAAGGCCCAAGGACTGAACCCTGTGGGACATCTACAGGACAGCTGAGGTAAGGTGACTTGAATCCATCAACCACCACACACTGTGTTCTGTTTGTTAAATATGACTTAAACCATTGGACTGCATCAACTGAAAAATTGAAATACGACAGTTTTTCAAGTAGCACCTGGTGGTTGATGGTGTCAAAGGCCTTCCTGAAGTCTAAGAAAACTGCTCTCACATACAAGTACTTATCCAGTAAACACTTTGCTGACTCAGTTGAGTGCTGTTGAGGGCAAGGTTACAAACTTGAGGATGTAGTCACTCTAATTAGGCAGTTGTGATGCAAAAAGAGTGAAAATTATGCTTCACAATTATTTTCTGTGAAGCCCCCCCCAGGGTACATATAACGTTTTCGGAGATAACTCTGATAGGGGTGGGGGGTGTTATGTTGTCAGTGTATCCCAGAGCAGGGGTGGAAATGTGTTGTTTTTGGCATCAGTATTGTATTTGGTGTGTGTGTGTGTGTGTGGGGGGGGGGGGGGGGGGTGTTTTTCAGGTGCGGTCTCTCGTGCCCCACTAATTGAGAACCACTGCCTTACGCAGTGATAAACAATTGTGTGTTTTGACGATGTCTGTCATGAAACGTGAAATTTATTAGCTTGTAAAAATTGGTCATTAAAATGACTGCAAATCAGATGTCGTTTATATGACGTTGCTGCTGAATCTCTTCTCCCCCAGCGTAGCGTTTGTGGTAAACATGACCAGATTTATAGTGGTTTTCTCCATATTTAAATCTTCTGCTGTTGTCCTGAAAGAGGGATGTGAAGCTCACTAAACTCAGCTATTTTTCTTCTCCTTGAGAGGAGCAGTTGGAGTCCTCGACATGTTTTCACACAAATCTAAAAAAAACTTTTATCAGCCCATAGACTCCCATTCATTTATTGGCAGTAGGGGACCCATGGACTGGAACTAAATGGTGTAGCTTAGGTTCCTCAATTATGTTGATTTCATCATTTTTGCCAAAGTTGGTATTTCATTCTAGCGTTTACTCAGTATTCAGGAGGTGATTGACACTTTGTTGGTTGTAACAACTGAATTGATATTATGCTATCCTTCTATTGACAGACTGAATTTAATACTTGTTTTTAATTATTTGACTCACTCAGGTCAGTAAGCTCATTTGTTCATAAGATCTCATTTCTACTCAGTCAGGAGGTTTGAGACAAGATTTACAGAATAAATCCCTACGTGGACACATTTATTTTCTGATCAGCGCACTTAATACAGCTAGTTTTTGAATGACAGGCTACTACATTGTTGAATTAGCAAATTAATAGTGTGCATGCATGTGTGTGTGTGCACGCGTATGTGTGTGTGCGTGTGTGTGTGTGCTTGCTCAGGGAGTACAAAGACTGTGCGGTTCTTGCCCAGATGCTCCAGGAGAAGCTGGATGGCTACAAGGCTGATGATCCCACCTTGGGAGAGGTAAACACCTCAGATGATTGGAGGAAGTCGAGCATTCAGCAGATCTACCCCCTCCTTTGGAGTTCCTTACCAGCTGAACTCAGGAATACCACTACCCTTCACCATTTCAAGGCTAAACTCAAAAGTGAACCAACACTCCCACAGCTGGAAAATTTTTTCTGTTGTGGCAATACCACCTCTAAACACTAGATGTCACTATAGTGTCCGTGTTCCATATTCAACCTTTAAGTGTAATTATTTTTCTTTGTTTTGCTTGTTTTGAATGTTTTATTTACTCCTTGCTGTACAGTGACTTTGAGTTTTTAGAAAGGCGCTTCAAATAAAATATATTATTTTTTGTTTGTTTTTTTAGTTTTTATTATTATTATTTATTTATTTTTATTATAATAATAATACATTTTTATTATTTATTATTATCACTAATAATAATAATAATAACAATAATAATAATAATTAATAATAATAATTATTATTATTATAATTTATTTTTATTATTATTATTATTCTCGGTTGGCAGAAAGTCCTTTTAGAGTTGAGAACGACTGATTACCACCACAAACTCCCTAAATATCCGTGTTTGGTTAGAAAAATCAACAGAGCATTAGGAATATACTTACCATCCGCCTAATGTTAGACCCCAGCTTCTCATGCCATGTACTCAGAATAAACAGTGGGCTGTATCTGTCAGTGTTCCCATCTGCTCTCATGATTCCAGGGTCCAGACAAGTGTCGCACCCAACTACTCATCCTGGATCGTGGCTTTGACCCTCTGTCACCCCTCCTGCATGAGCTCACCCTGCAGGCGATGGCTTATGACCTGCTGGGCATCGAGAACGACGTCTATGGGTAAACTGGCAGTGCTACCTAGCACTAGGCTAATTTTAGTTCAAATATTTAGCTTTAGAGTGATATCTGTTAATAGTAAGAAACAGATTATACGACTATGGAAATAGTGAAAAATATAGACACTAACACTAACCTAACACATGTAGTGCATTTTCATCTATCTGACTGAGTACACTCTCCCGACTGCACATGGGCAAGGTGTAAACATCTCTGACTCCGTCAGGTATGAGACCACTGGGATGGGAGAGACCAGAATGAAGGAAGTTGTCCTGGATGAGGACGATGACCTGTGGTTGTCTCTGAGACACAAACACATAGCAGAGGTGTCAACGTGAGTGGTTAAAACCTTCTGCTTATACAAGGAAATCATCTGGCCCAGAAACACTCATGTTCCCTTCTCTCTCTCTCTACAGGGCTGTAACTCGCTCTCTGAAAGAATTCTCGGCTAGTAAAAAGATGAACACTGGAGAAAAGGTAGCGCATGTTGGGTTGCTGATGAGATGCTCACCTGGAGGCTCTGCTGTTTAGTTAAATGTGCTGTAAACACGGTGAAACGTGTGTGGACAACTTACTCTGCAGCATGATTGTCTCGAAGTGCAGTGTGTAACTGCGAGTAATGGCTAGAGTGTCCCCTTTTCCCTTTAGACCACCATTAAAGAGCTGTCTCAGATGCTTAAGAAGATGCCCCAGTATCAGAAGGAGCTCAGCAAGGTAGGAGCTGAAGTCTTTGTGTTTATCTGTCCAGGTACAACAGCTCATTGTGTTTGAAGATAAACTCCAGACTAAAGTCAACCTGTCAGCTAATTGCTGCCTGCAGTTTGATTTTAAAAGTGGTACTTTTGTTTTTTATGTTGTGTTTAGCAGTTAGAAGAAAAACCCACAACAAACAGTTGGGAGTAAATGAGACTCAAAACCACTGAAGCTGACTGTTCTGAGTGAAACTCATTTTGACTTAAGTGCAGGTGATTGTGTAACTGCACCTTTGCTGTCTGACCTCAGTATTCCACCCATCTTCACCTGGCCGAGGACTGCATGAACCGGTACCAGGGCACAGTGGACAAGCTGTGTCGTGTAGAACAGGTGAAGCTCCAGAGGACCTTAGATTAGAGGAGCTGTTTGACCTAAAGGGGACATATTATGCCAAACTCACCTTTAGTATCTTTTTTGCTGACACGTGAGTCTCTACTGACTCTATAAACATTCCAAATGTAGAAAAAAGGTCCATCTGTTTTCTGTCTGTGTTTACTTCATTTATGTGCCTAAAACCAGTCCCTGTTTGTGACGTTAAAAATGATCAAACTGACCGACCCGAGGATCAGCGGCTGTACTCCAAGCTTGTGAAGATGTGGCGATGCGGTGTTGGTCGGACCAGGCAGGCGCTGAAATGTAGACGCACACTCTTACACATGCCCACCAGTGGTGTAGTCTACGTGATGCGCAGGTATACGCCGTATAACCACTAGAAAGGCTGAAGAATTTCCGTATAACCACTTAAAAGTGGCCAATGATACGTAATGTGCAGCGTGGGTTGCGGGGGCTTGCCGACAGGCTCACAAGGACGGACGGAGTCCACTTTTCTAAACATCCATCGAATGAGACGGAGAATGCTTGCTTGTTATTGGTCGGTTTTGTTAGGTTTTGTTCCCAGAGACTGCTCACTAACACAGCACACTGCTAATCTGGTGTTTTCTGTCGTTTATTCGTGTCTGACGCTGCTGCGGAGCGGAGCGCATCACCCGTGCTCCGGTGATTTCACCTCACCCGCGCGGCCACGCAGCACGCCATCCACTATTTTTTGGCCGGTAGATTAATTTGAAATGCTGACCGTAGTTCAAAAGTAACTTATGAGGAGTAAAAGATTAGGAAGCCAGGAAACAGGAAAATATTCAAATAAAAACAAGAAAACTAAACAAAGTTCTTGAAAAGGAAAATGTAGGTAGATTTATCCCACTACACCTTTTTACCTTCATAAAGAAATAATTCATAAGCATGTGATATTTATGTGTTTGATACAGTTCAGTTGACCTTCAAAAGTCAGTCCCACATCCACATCCAGGGCCGTATCAGGGCATTTTGGAGGCTGAGTCAAACCCCCCCATTACTGGGCTCAGTATACCCACTACAAATATGTAGACTACACCACTGATGCCCACACATACAGATGAGAAACGCCGGTAACATTCCACAAGCCTACGGGCTTGGATTATTGTTACTTACTCTTTGGGTTGTTTGGGATGGGTTACCTGCGTTTGTGTTGGCGTTCGGGGGTTTGTTGTGTTTGGCGGCAGCAGCTGATCCACTTCTGGGTAGCCATATTCTTTTATATTCAGACGTGACGTCATCGTCACTTCCAGGTAGAAAATGTACATTCATACATGTAATATTAACTCGATTGTCAATATTGGTTTCATATAATATTTCAGATTGTTTGTTATGGTGAGTAGTATTATAAACTGCACTTCTTTGATTTTAGTATTTCTTTTCTATTGTGGTGGGAGGGGCTTGGGAGTATATAAGGAGGTCTGCTGAGCTAGTCGGATGCTTGGTGCCTGCCAGTGAGCTCTGATTGAAAACAGCTGTATGTAGAAAGTTTGCTCTTACTACATGCCAAGTTACGAACCCTTTTTGTAGATTTGTAATTAGTCTTGGCAGTAGTTTTTCTCTTTTTGCACTTGGTTTTTAAATCCTCACAAGAACAACCAAGGTGGGCGCGGTGATCATAATAAACGCCACGGAAACAGAGCAGCATTGTTTGGTCTGATTATTGTGATCATAAACCTCATGACAAAGCTCCTCACCACATAGCAGCCAATCAAGGGCTGGCTGGGCATGGTCAGCAACCGCTCTTAAAGTGACAGAGCCCTGAAACGGCTCATTCTGGAAGATACTGAAACAAGAATAAAACTGATGAAATCTCTTTACATGAGAGGGATTCTGTGCAAAGAACTTCCTAAACATGTTTCGTATTGACTAAAGTGTCATAATATGTCTCCTTTAATGTTCCAGCTGTAGCCCTAATCACACTGATTATAAGCAAACTGATGAAAGTGTGAATCGGCTTGATTAACACGGGACAAGTCAGGAACTCACCTGACATTATTAAAAGGTGAAAGTTCTACACTGACCTTTGAACTATTCTGCCTTGCTCTGGTTTGAAGGACCTGGCAATGGGAACGGATGCAGAGGGTGAGAAGATCAAAGATCCCATGAGGCTCATCGTTCCCATTCTCCTGGATGCTAATGTCAGCGTGTTCGACAAGATCCGCATCATCTTGCTCTACATCTTCCTTAAGAACGGTTAGGTCCACGTGCTCCTCTAGAGTCATCACCTCCATCTATACCATCCTACCTAGTCTCTAATGCTGCTTTCTAATCTGTGTGTGTGTTTATGTGTGTGTGTGTGTTAGGTGTGACTGAGGAGAATCTGTGTAAGCTCCTTCAGCATGCTAACATCCCTCCAGAGGACAGTGACATCATTTCCAACATGGCTCACATGGGTGTCCCTATTGTCTCAGAGGTGAGGAGTCAAACCCCATCCATTCTGCAGAACAACCTTTTTTCACAGCTGGAGATTTATATAACCATGATCATCATCATTCACCACTGACAGTAGATTCATCTGTGAAGAGCACAGGGTGCCAGTGGTGAATTTGCCAATCTTGGTGTTCTTTGGCAAATGCCAAACGTCCTGCACGGTGTTAAGCTGTAAGCACAACCCCCACCTGTGGACGTTGGGCCCTCATACCACCCTCATGGAGTATGTTTCTGACTGTTTGAGCAGACACATTTGTGGCCCGCTGGAGGTCATGTTGCAGGGCTCTGGCAGTGCTCCTCCTGTTCCTCCTTGCACAAAGGCAGAGGTAGTGGTCCTGCTGCTGGGTTGTTGCCCTCCTATGGCCTCCTCTGCGTCTCCTGATGTACTGGCCTGTCTCCTGGTAGCACCTCCATGCTCTGGACACTACGCTGACAGACACAGCAAACCTTCTTGCCACAGCTCACATTGATGCACCATCCTGGATGAGCTGCACTACCTGAGCCACTTGTGTGGGTTGTAGACTCCGTCTCATGCTACCACTAGAGTGAAAGCACCGCCAGCATTCAAAAGTGACCAAAACATCAGCCAGAAAACAGAGGAACTGAGAAGTGGTCTGTGGTCACCATCTGCAAAACCACTCCCTTATTGGGGATATCCTGCTGACTGCCTATAATTTCCACCTGTTGTCTATTCCATTTGCACAACAGCAGGTGAAACTGACTGTTGATAAGTGTTGCTTCCTAAGTGGACAGTTTGATTTCACAGAAGTGTGATTGACTTGGAGTCACATTATGTTGTTGAAGTGTTCCCTTTAGTTTTTTGAGCAGTGTAGTTCATATTTTTTAAAATAGTTTCCAGCACAAAACAGGAGACGTGACAGGCGTGATCCTGAAGTTGTGACTGAACTGCCTGTGAATGTTTTCACATTACAACTCCACCTCTCCTGGTTCCAAGTCCACTGAGTGTGCCTTCTTGTTTTCTGTGCATGTGGGTCGCTTTTGGGCCGTAAACTGTCCACACTTGAGAGTGTTTGATGGCGCATTTCAGTTACAATGTGAACAGCCACATAAAAAAATCGGATTTACTCAAAAAATCTGAAGCATTAAGGCCTGCAGTGTGAACCTAGTCTTACATCTAAGAGACAGCAGGGCTTTACTGAGAAACAAAAAGGCTCATCAGTGTGAGAGGAGGGGATTGTGATGGGATTTCTGTTTCCTTCAATTCACCTCACATTTTTGCATTTCTTAAGTTTTGTAGTTGGATTGTTTTCCTCAGTTCTGAAAGTTCCACATGGATAAAGTACCTGCTTCCTACCAACTACAAAACTTGCATGCATTTGTTTAGCTCTTGAGACTTCAGAACAAAAGTAATACACTATACACACAAATACATTTCCAGTTTCTAATCCAAACATACATGCTCCAGTTTGATCCAGATTCACAAAGTTGTAAAATAATGATGAACTAAAATGTTTATCCCATGAAACCAGCTTTAAGTCCCCATCTGCAGAATCCTGGGACAAGGACACAACAAACCCTGGGTGTTTCTCAATGTCAAGGAACCTCACCTTGATGCCTTGGTTCCGCCCCGGTTGCCTAGGAGATACGTCATCAGGAACCGCCAAGGCGTGTTCCAATGTTCATGTGCTACCGAGGCGTCTGTCCTCCGTTTGTCTGCCGTTTAGCTAACTGACCAAGGATACATGAGAGGTGCCTTGTTGGCTTCTCTTGGCAGTAGGGCCGAGCTCCCATTGTAGCCACAGCCACCAGGGTGCGCCCGTAGCCACAAATGGCTGTGACTGCTATCCCGTAGCTACGACAACAGCCAATGGCTATAGCTATGAATTAATGTGGCAGCACTCACTGCTGGGACGGACTCATTACCTGGCTACAAACACAGCCACAGTGGCTACGACCACAGCCACTGTGCTACGGGCAAAGCACCGCACAGCCACGTTAGCATAATATGACGGAGCACGAGTTCAAAGAACACCAAAGGTCAAATATGAACAAAGTTTTACCTACTGTACTTATAAACTACCAAAACAATGTTGACCTGTCGCAAAACCTTTAACATAAAGGAGTCTGTCCGGGCAGTGGGTGCTGTTACAGCAATTCATAGCTATAGCCATTGGCTGTTGTTGTAGCTACGGGATAGCAGTCACAGCCATTTGTGGCTACGGGGGGCATGATTTAGAATCGTAGGATGGCCAAGGAAGGTCTCGCCTTTCTCGTTTCTGATTGGCTGGAAGGGCTCTCCTACAATTGGCTATTTCATGTAACAGCAAACCGTCTTCCCTACCTGCAGGGTTTTTGTCTGCAGCCAGATCTTGAGTTCTTTTGAAAAACATACATGTTCTATGAACTTAGCGCTATAATATCCATTCTGTCCTGTTTTACAACAAACCAGTTTCAGTTTCTTTTATAAAAGAACCTGAAAAACTTCAAATGTGAACTTGTAATAAATCGTGTTGCATTTATCACACTGTTGGATTGACTTGGTTATCTTATTACTACAGGCTATGTTATGTATTCACTTTCATAGGTTAAGGCTGTTTGCAAGTTTGGACACATATCATCTGTTTAAATGTGTATAGTTAGTTTTAATGCTTGTTAAAGCATTCAAAGTATTGTTTTTCAGTTTCTCTTTATTATTCTTCTGACTTCTTCCGTATGTTTTTTGATTCGTATATCCTTCAACAATTTTTCAGCTATTTCAGCAAGTTTGGTATCAAAACGTTCAGCTTGTTCAGCTCTTTCCGGCGATATTTCTTGGTATTGATATCTTCAACCGTTTCCGATTTATTCAGCTTCTTCTGCAATTTTTCAGCCCATTGAAATGAATGGAAAATGCTTAAAATCGCTCAACTTTGCACAAAATCGTTCATCTTATTGACCTCTTACTTGCCAGGGTTAACTTCAACCTAGAGACTTCATTCAACTTTTAACAAACTCAAAAGAAGTTCAAATATTTCCAATTTTTTCAGCATCTTGATATCTTTTAAGGTTTTTCTATAATCACAGGTTAAACTTGAGGTACGATTTTTAAATTTCAGGAATTTCTCCTCCTCCCCCCAATCAAAAGAATAGGGCTCAGAACCGACTTTGCTCCACTTCAGGCAGTGTCCTGAGAGAACCATAGAACTGATAGAAATGAGACTTGCACTGGATGAAAGCTGATGAATTTTCCTCCATTTTGCTGTAAAAGGTATGGACGTACTCCAAATGTCGTGGTCGTAGCGTTCATTAGTTCGGACTTTAACCACTTTTCTGAAATCTTTCCAGTCCACTCTAACCTGAACATTCCGCACTTTAACATTTCAAGGTCAAAATTTCTGCGAACAGATAACTACTACACCCACACCGTTTACGCAACTGAAACACAAAAATTCACACAGAGCACCATTGAAGCCTTCAGCTATGGAGCTAGGATTGGGACTTTAATACATGTAACCTGTACCAAGTTTTGTAACTTAAAACATGTTTCATGACACGTAACTCTGGATTTGTAACTTGTAACTTTAGTTTTGTAACGTGTAATTCTCAATTTGTACATGTATTTCTCGTTTTGTAACATCAAACTTTCGTGTTGTACATGAAACTTTTGTTGTGCAACTTAAATCTAACTTTAGTTTCCTAACGTGTAATTCTCAATTTGTACATGTATTTCTCGTTTTGTAACATCAAACTTTCATTTTGTACTTGAAACTTTTGTTTTGTAACTTACATCTAACTTTAGTTTTGTAACATGTAATTCTCTCAATTTGTACATGTATTTCTCATTTTGTAACATCAAACTTTCATTTTGTACATGTATTTCTCATTTTGTAACATCAAACTTTCATTCTGAACCATTAAACTCTCGTTTTGTTACTTGCAGACTTCAAAAATAAAAAATCATTGTACATGTTTGAAATCAAAACGCTCAAAACACACATCTCATTCTACAGTTACAAACCTAAAGTCTACAGTGTTACAAATCATTTTGTCCCAATTCTAGCTTGGGTGGGAGGAACTTGGGAGGAACCAATGAGAGCACGAGTCTTAGCTACCAATCATGTCTCTCGAATTCCTGTCCAATCATTGGAAGAGGAGGGCAGGGATCTGTAAACCTCACAACCAAACTTGCTTACGTTCGCAGTTCGCACTCTTTGCCTGTAGGTGGCGATAAAGCATATTGATAGACCCCCTATTGGCCGCTCGGTGCGGGTGCGGGAAATGCGCATCTTAGATCGCGGTGGTTTCCGGCAGACACAAACCATAACAGCAGCAGTGAGCAGGATGCCTGAGCTCTGTGTGGTTTATTCTTGCTCTAATCAGCGGACTATTGAGACCATGGCTCGGGGGATAACTTTTCACAAGTAAGTTTGAGTATTTTTGTTGTTTGTATTTTGTAAATATAACTTTGTTGTACCATATTTGTGTCCACCAGCAGCACCTCCTAGTTAGCTAACGTTAGCTACATGTTTACTGCTGGTGTTCCCCTGAAAATGAAGGCTAAATGAGACTATTAGTCATTTATTCCAAAACACTGACTTAGGTTACAGCTGACACAAGAATGCTGCTGTAGAAATCAAACAAATCGTACTGCTCATAGCTCATGTCTCAAACTGGAGAATAGTTAGCTAACAAGCTAACATGCTGA
>SSNS01000499.1:70773-81907 GCA_006937985.1 Aphyosemion australe | reverse complement strand
TGCACCACAGAGCATTTGTGCTTAGGGCACCCAAATGACTAGCACCAGCCCTGTTTGTACGTCTAAGAACTGCTCAATGGGATTTTTTTTAATTTAGAGAGCGCCCCCTAGATTGATTAAATCTTTAATAATTCCTACAAAAATGGTCACACCTCTACTAAACTTGTTTTATTTCTTCATACAACATCACCTAACACATTCATGTTATAATTTGGTGATTAAGGTTTAGCTCCAACCTCTTTGAGACAGTTGGCTATAAATAACACATGCATGGTTCCATTCACACCAAACTTCACATAGATGATCTTTGAACCTTAATAACTCCTACCAATAAGGTCACAACTAAACCAAACTTGCTGTGTGTCATCACACAACAGCAGATAACACATTCACATGCTCAATTATTAAAATCATATTAGCTCCGCCTCCTCAGATATGGCTGGCTCTGTATAGCACATGTATTGTTGGAATCGTCCACCTAAGAACAACTAATGTTGGATTATTTGATTTTTGAAATAGCGCCCCCTAGATTTTTCCAACCAGCTATATTGTCATAATGCAAAATCAGATCCACACCAAATTTCGTGTGTTTTGTTGTGGATCGCTGCTTAACACATCGGTTTTGTAACTGTCCCCCCCAAAAAAAATTAATAAAAATAAAATAAAGGAAGCGGCTATAGCATCAGTTTAAAAGCTTGGCTTGTCACTCAATTTTAAACAGCGGTAGTGGGAGCTCAGCAGAGCACTAATGTTTTAGACTGTTTTAGAGGATCGCTCATTACACCACCTACTGGTGACAAACACAATTTATTAGCAAGCTTATAGGTTTAAAGTGCTGATGACGTGGCTGTGCACATTGACTTATGACACATGGACACTATCTCGCGCCTACAGGCAGGCCCCTTTCAAAATTTCTTCAGAAATTATCTAGTTATTAGTTAGTCCGCTTTTTCTATGAGGGCGTAAGAATCAGGAAATGCCAGGACAAAACTAACCAGGCAGTCTAATAGAAAATCCTGACTGCTACTCAGATAAAAAAAATCCATTCTCCAAAATAACTAGGTAGAGGTCAATGCGTTATGGCTAATAACTCCCAAACCATAGGTTTAACTCACAAAAATCTTTATTGTACCTTGATCCTTGGATGATTTAAAAACTTTTTTACATTGGCCACGCCCACTTGCACCTAACTAATTTTTTTGCTATGTTGCAAAAAAGGTAAAACTTATTTTTTACTAGTCCTCTTAGGCCGGTTCTGTTGAAACTTGGTACATCTGATCCCCAGATTGAGAAAATGATATGAAAAACATTTGAAAAATTTTTGGAAATTGTGCTAGCTACACAACACGCAACATCGTAGCGCTAGCTAGGTAATGACTTAATTGGCTGTATCTCCACAATACTTAAAATTCAGTGACAAGACTTTAGATCCTTATAGGGGATAAGCATGTGGCCACATATTTTGACTTTTGTTCAGATTCACCAATAGGGGCGCTAAAGAGTCAAAATATAAAAATCATTATAGAAAATCAAAATTCTCTCCTCTAAACACTGAAAAGTGCTGGTTCTGCACACGTCACTCAAATACGTGTAAGAAGGCACTGCTCCTGCTGCTTACTAGGAGATTAGTTGTATTTTGCTCTACTTTGTGCTCTCAATGCTTACGGATAATCACGTTTACAGCTGCAGCAAAAAGTCTGAGCCATATGTCAGAGTCCTACACGCATTTTTCTAACTAACGTAGCAACATTAAAGTCATTTACTGTTTGTGAGGAGAATCGTAGCGAGCTGTAAGCACAACGCTAGCTTCAGTCAGACCTGCGTGACCATTACAACACAGCTGATGCACAGACTGCAGGGGCTGGTCATGGCTGCTCACTCAGAGGTTTGATCTAAAATATTAATCTAAATATTCCAACTATAAATCCATCTGGAACCGCTACCGGTCCTTTTGGACTCCTTAAGTCCCGTTAGCATGACGGTAGCCGCACGGCTAACAGTGTTAGCTCCGGTAAGGAAAAAATATGTCATTTGGGAAAGCTACGACACACACAGAGGTTGGATCTTAAAAGATGATCCACGTTGTTTTAACAACAGATCATCCTGAGACCAGTAGAACCTTCGTGCCATCCTGGATTACAGCCAAAACAACCACGAGCCGAGTTAACGAGGTGCACCGACTTAACGAGCGACAGCTGCGGCCGCAGCATCAGGAAAAGTTATTCTAATAAGCTATCAATTAATTTTTTTCCGGAGTTATATTACTATATACACGCAGCGGTAAAACTCGGATCACATTGTTTTATTTTTCTGTAGAATATTGAATTATATTGGGACAGAATTATAAAGCTATCATCAGCTGAGAGGTCCCAGTGCAGCTTCAAACACATTAAATATTCAATAAAAGTAAATAAACTGTACCGATTTTAGTTCTGAAGACATTCATCATCCTCCTCCAGAATAGTTTCGCCAGCGGTGTCCAAATCAGCTCACGAGTCGTCTTAGTTTAACAGTATCAAACGTGTGCACCTTCGGTTATCCAGCTTGCTGCGTTAGGAGTCAAACTCCGGTTGAACTCTTCGTGTGCTCCAATATCCGTTCTCCTCGTCGTAATCCACAGAAACACAATCTGACCGACTAGAAGAGGCTTCAGAAGCTACATCTGACTGATAAAACATTGTTGTGTGCTATAAAGCTAATGCCGAAATACCGAGCTACTCACTGTTTTACACTATAGTTTTCTGAGGATCTCCTTGTGAAACGTCATCGCCGGCTTAACCTCAGACCGGAAGCCTTCCTCTGTTTTTTCCTGCGCCGTTTAAAAACACTAGATTTTCTTAAAAATCCAGCCATGAAAAACCCAAAAAGAAACTGACTTGAGGTTTTAATACATTTTTACACATGTGATTCAAAGGAAATTTGCCTCTGGCCAATATCTTTAATTGCATTAGTCTGAGGCCTTGTCCACACATAGCCGTTTTTTTATAAAAACTAATATCTGACCCCCAAAAAATAGCGTCCACACCATCTTGTTTTTAGAAAAAACTCCAACCACACGTAACCACAAAAGTGTTAAGTACATTTAAAGGCATGCCAGGCCTGTAGGTGACAGTAGTTCTCCCGAATCCAATAGTCTTCCTGCTCAACTTTAACAAAACATGAAACATTGCGCCTAGCTTGTTTGTGTAGACTGCTACTAACAAGTAGCAGTAATTCTGCATGTAAAAACAAACAGACAAAAAGCGCTTGGACGATTGATAACGTGAGCACAGCTCTGAGGGCATCCACGTTGTAGTCTAAACACAGGTCGCACATGGGCCGTCAGCATTTTTGTAGCAGACCTTCAGATGACTAATAATTGTGCCCACATTTTCAAAGTTTACGCAAATTTCTCTCAACACCGGTCATTTTTGCATCTTTACTGTTACCCTGCTTGATACAGGCCCCCTCTGCCCTCCCTGTGCACCTGCAGCCTATCAGAGTTCCCTGCATTGAAAATGCTGCAAAGAATAATTTCATTTTCTGTTATTCGTCAGCATGTGACTTTGTGAAACCTAAAACTCCGGTTATATGTCCCCACGGAGACGCTGAAAACAGAGAAAATGCAAATCTTCACTTTGGCCGGAGTTTTTAAAAAGATTCGTTTTCGTTGCAGAGATCTGCGTTTTCGTGTGGATGACTAGCCTGGCCTGCCAGACTCTCCTTCTGTCTATTCTACACAGCGGAAGAGTCTGGGAACTCAGAGACAGCGAGCACCATGAGGGGCGGGACTAGCCAGCTCAAAAATAACCAATCCGAAAAAAGGCGAAAATGACGGTTTACCACGCGACGCTGTAGTGTTTTAGCTGTAGTCAAAGATGGCGTCAAAGAACCGCTGCTAACAATCCCCCTCTCACTGTTCACACCGAGCTGCACTGCAGTTAACCCCAGCCCCATTTTTTACTTGTTGCTCCATTAGCACAAGTAAAGGTGACACCATAATATGTGTTTTTTAGCTGGGTAAGCACCTACCTCAGTAGAAATGAATGCACTGGGAGCGAATGGAGACCCATCTAAGATGGCGGCCGACCACTACGGAAGCGCCAGTCCACGAGGCATCTACGTATTTATCTACGTATATATGTCTGTGGGTAGCACAGCGCAAACATCATTTTTTAGAAGAAAGGCTTTTAGCGCTAATTCTTGTGGTTTTAAAGACATGTCCAACTCATTTAGAACAGAGGAAAGAGCCTCAGCGAGCTCCGCTTCAGACGCCGTCTTCCTTGTTTATGAGAAACTGAGCGTTGCTCTGTGTGACGTACGCTGCTCAGCGCTGATTGGCTCAGCTACAATTCTCAGGGGGCGAGGTTATTTCAATGGGAGCGTTACCAGACTAGTTCTCTGTGAAGAATTGACAGAGGGTGTGTCTGACAGGCCAGGCTAGTGGATGACAGGGCGAATCGTAGAAAAATATCTTCGTTTTGGGAGATACTCGGCTACGTGTGGACAGGGCCTGAAAGTGTAGGGGAAAAAATCGCTGCTCCGTGTGTCCGTATGTGTGCTGTTTCTATTTACGATGTTTTTTTCTTAAGGCTAGTAGTTGTAGCTTGAATTCTCTTAAGCCAAACGTCTTGAAATTAGTATCAAACTTTACTTGGATATTGTCTATGAATCCCTAAAAAGGTTGTCAAGATTCATTCGCCTCCTTGTGTTTATTGTTATGACTAATTTCAAATGAATGCAGCATATACAAATATTATTTTATTTTGAAAAAGTTTCTTAATTTTTGATCTTTAAAAAAATGGGCAGATCTCAGACATGATAAAGGTTACTAACAAATATTTTGAGATTTTTGTAGCAAAGTCTAAATTTTTAATGAATTTTTAAATTAATTTCTTTTTTTTTTTTACATTTTTTATATAAAGGTCTTTAAAGCAACTATGTGGAAGTTTAACAACCAATACATGTATAGAAATTTTAAATTTCTTCCTCATACATTCTCCTGCAATGCCCTGGTCCTGTAGAATGATCCCTGGCATTTTTACTGTGATTGTCTCTGTATTCCTGTAAAGTCACAGAAAAGATCATGCTCGGGTCAAGCAAGCAGGCTTCCCCAGTGCCTTCCAGAGGCAGCGTAATGCGTGATGACATCATGCGCGCTCACGCTCAGGCATAGCCCCGTAGCGCTTGTTAGCTAACTGTAGCTTAGCGGTAGAGCGAGAGGTGGTTTTGGTAGCATGGATTCAGCCAAGAACAAGAAGAGAGCTGCTTCAAGCACCGGCTAAACTCCAGCCCAGACCCCAAACAAGACAAAGAAACCAAGAGTGTATTCCAGCGCGACAAAAAGGGAAAAACACGAGTCTGATCGCTGAAGTCAAAGAAAGAGAGTAAACATCGGTCCGGCATTTGAGAAGTGGAAAATGCTGAGAGAGTCTCTTGGTATGACAAAAGACCCACAGTTGGCATCATTGTTGCTGGACAGGTAAGAAATTATTACTAAATACATGTGGGGTAAGGGTTGTGGATGCTTTCAAAGCAAGCTGGGGGCTTTCCGTATATCATAGTAGGAACATTCTTAGGCTGCTTGTCTAGCGTGTCTCCATTAGGGTGACCAAACATCCTCTTTTCCTTGGACATGTCCACTTTTCACCCTCTGTCCGGGGGGGTGGATGTCCGGGTTTTCCTCCAGGAGCCGGGTTTGAATTGCGGGGGAGCTGGAAGCCCTCAACTTTTACACACCCAGGGGGAGCCTGAAAAAAGATCCTGTTTCTACCTAGATTACATTATTTATATGGACTCCATCGACATGTAAATCTATGGACATAGCCCGCCCATTTGGATATTAATATTCAAAATGATTCAAAATGGGAGGTTTCCACCATCTCCATTTTGGCCGTGACACATGCCTCTTCATGCCCAGACAATCCATAAATGGGAAAAGAGGTGGAGCTGAGGGTGGGGCAGTGAGGGTGGGCTCTAACTGAACCAATGTATCAACTAGCTAAACTGAGCTAACATCCGAAGCTAAGACGGAGCTCCGAGACAGCGAACCACGCAGCTGTCTGGCTTCCATGCTTCTCGTGGATCTTTGACCGTGGTGGACCAGTGAAGTCCCAAAGCCTCCACTAGAAAGCCTCGGTTAGCTTACCTAGCTCGAGTTACAGTACCCAGCCAGCCCCACGAACACGTTATATTTCAACCCATCTTTGACCAAGCAGTGTTATGTTAAACACACAGCATCTTCCCCCATTCAACCAGCAAAATAAAGTACAGAAATGTAATTTTATTTACTGATAAAAATGAAGCAGAGACTTCTTGGATGGTCTCTTGGTGCAAACAATTCCACAGCTTTCCCTCTTTGTCCAAATAATTCTATGATTAACATCCAAACACGAACACGCAGAAAACACAACTAAAGTTCAGAGAGTCGAAATGGCCAAACATCTATTAACGTGAGGCTGAGGCCTTCCTTGGAGCTAGCTGCTTATGCTAGCTCTGAAGCTAGCTCTGACGCACATGCTTCCTGTCAATCAAATCTAATTATTCATAATTTCAAACATTTAATTACACCTAAACGGAAGAGTTACAAAAAAAATCCACCCCCCTCAGAGTTATCAGGACTATAAACTAGACCTAATAAACACAAAATGAAAATTGAACCAGGCTGTAAAGATCTTTTTTTCAGCTGTGAAGTTGGTATTTTTAACATGGGGGTCTATGAGGATTTGCTCACTTCTGGAGCCACCCCCAGTGGATGAGAGGAGAACTTCAATTTTTGCCACTTCCTCGTTTGCATAATTTCTGAGCCATGGGGGTTCCCGCTTGATGGACTCTCAGCACACTGGGGATTATTTTGTGAGGAGAGGATAGATAATGCTGATTGTTGATGCGCTCCGGGCAGCTGAGTCCCAATAGTATAATGCTGCAGACCCGGAGACACCACTTTCAGGCTTCTAACTTTCTAGACAGCGACCGCTAATGGACAGATGTTTAACTGCAACCACACCAGATTCAGGCCGACGCCACTTTCAGGCTTCGTTGTTTGTGGATAAAAAATTTGGCTAAGAAGAGGATGATGTTATAGCAGATTTCCTTATCTTTATCTTTGAGTAGAATTCCAAAAATGATCAAATCTTCAGTAATATGAACTGGGAAGGGTATTTTTGGTTTGAGCCACATCTCTAGTTTTTTCCAAAATAATTGTGTTTTCTGACATTCATAAAAAATATGATCTATAGTTTCTATAAGACTTTCACAGAAAGCAGTCATTGCTATCAATATTAAAACGAATTCTTAATATCTTGGATTGCTATGCTATTGCTATGAAACTAGTCCAGGGGGCGGCGCTGTCTCAAAAACAGTAGAAGCCTGAAAGTGGCGTCAGCCTGAAAGTGACGTCAGCCTCAAACTGGCGTCTCCGGGTGTGCAGCGATACCCTTCTCCTGAGTCCTGCGCACGGCCACAGTAA
Source organism: Aphyosemion australe (assembly GCA_006937985.1). Classification (NCBI taxonomy): domain Eukaryota; kingdom Metazoa; phylum Chordata; class Actinopteri; order Cyprinodontiformes; family Nothobranchiidae; genus Aphyosemion; species Aphyosemion australe. The sequence goes on along the minus strand of SSNS01000499.1, from coordinate 74,460 downwards.
CAGCCAGGAGCTTTTTTCTGGTGGATGGAGAGGAGAAGCCGGAAGATCAGAGACAGACGGGACAGGAAAATATTCAAATAAAAAACAAGAAAACAAAACAAAGTTCTTGAAAATGAAAATGTATTTATCCCACTACACATTTTTACCTTCATAAAGCAATAATTCATAAGCATGTAATATTTATATATTTGATTCAAAAGATCACCTTCAAAATTCAGTCCCACATCCAGGGCCGTATCAAGGCATTTTATATTTATATTATTTCTGCATTATTTTTTGTATTCTTTTACATTTTGCACCAAAGGGAGTGGCACTCCAATTTTGCTGTACCCTGTACAATGACAATAAAGGCTATTCTATTCTATTCTATTCTATTCTATTCTATTCTATTCTATTCTATTCTATTCTATTCTATTCTATTCTGTATTGGACATTGCTGATTGTGTGGAGGCAGATTTGGAAGACAATTTAGAAGAGCCATCAGCAGCAAGACTGACTCAGCTGTTGTTTTCATTCAGGAGTATGCACGTACAGCATGCATGCCTCGTGCACGAGCTTACTATTGAAGCTGCAGTTACACGTTTGGCCTGAGGGGGCAATCGCGAGCATAAAAATTTTAAACTCCACATAGTCCCTTTAAGGCTAGGGTAAATATAAAGTATATGAAACATTCCACATTTACCTGTGATGATCTGAGATTTTTTTTGCAAATTTTATTATGGAGTATGAATTTTTTATGAAACATTTTTTTTGGGTTGGATCATTAAATCATCATTTACCAATTTTTCTTGAAAAAAGCTTTGAATCTACAGATATAGCATATTATTCCACATAGGGCTGGGCAATAAAACGATAGCAATATATATCTCGAAATAACTTTTACTCAATAGAGCAATATGAACAGGTCGATATAACGTCGATATAAAGAAACATGAACAGCCAAATATATTCAGTGTTGCGCTGTGTGTTGTATATCAGTGGCTGGAACAGAGCTACGTGCCAAGTTGTTGACGTAGGACGGCACAGTAGCAGCTAAGCGTTGGACCAATCAGTGGCAGCCATTCTCTATTTCAGCCACTGAGTGGCTGGAATAGAGCCACGTGACAAGTTGACGACAAAAGCAAATTAGCAGCTAAAGGCTATTGTGTGTGGTGTGCAGCGGCGGCGGCCTCTTCAAGTAGCTGGATTTTTTTCAAAATGAGTGGTTTAAAAGACAAAACAACAGAAGACACAGCGAATAACGTTGAAAAGAAGGGTCCAACCACTTCAGTCGTGTGGAGATATTTTGGATATTTAGAATTCGACACAAAACAAACACGCGTTCACTGCAAACTATGTAAAGCGCATGTTCCGACAAAGTCGGGGAATACAACAAATCTATTTTATCACCTTAAACAGTGCCACCCGCTGGAGCACACAGAATGCAAAACATTGCAGTCCCAGGGGGGAGCTAGTGCTCGGCCCCTGGCGCAAACAACGCCTGCACAACTGCAACAACCATCCACATCCATAGAGCTTCTTATTCAGTGCCTATTTCTTTTTTTCAAATAAGCAATATTTAAACAAGGAGCGATTTCTAGTAGTTATATTTTATTGCCTGTTTTATTTGACAGCACAATAATGTCTTTTTGTGTATGTTCTCTTCTTATGAAGGTTTGAGTGCAGTTTAATAAACATTTTGTTTATCCCAAAAAAGCTGTGTAATGTCCAGGCCAATGGCGTGTTCATTACTTTTGAAAATAGATCCTTAAATCCATAGTATATGTCTCATATCTTCAAATTTCACTTCATAGTACCAGGGAACATTTAAGATAAATCAAAATAGGTTTTTTTTTTTATATTGTGATATATATTGTTATTGGCCAATATGAAAAATTATATCGTGATAGGATTTTTTTCCATATCGCCCAGCCCTAATTCCACATGTTTATCTTCCCATCTGAGAATATTTTGGTAATTTTATGACGATCTATGGATTTTTAGGGTTTTTTCTAAATCATTTGTTTAGTAAGTCATAAAATGAAAGTCATATTTTTTAATGAAAAAAAAAACATTAAATATAGGGACATTATAAAATGTTCATATTATTCCCAATATAATCATGATGAGCAGTAAATTGTTTAGTAATTTTTTGATCACAAATGGATTTTATAATAATTATTTTGTATAGTCTGTGTAATTTTAAATCTCAATATAATTTTTTTACTGAAAAAACATTTAATTACGACACAAGAAAAAGACAAAATATGATTTTACACGACCTCATGATGATTCAAGAATATTTTGGGAATTTGTTGATAAAGAATTAATTTTTTATGAACTTCATAAACATGGTCAGTAATTACTGAAATTGCAGGTAAATTTTTATTATAAAAAAGGAAAAATGCTTTAGGGTCATTAAAATTAAAGGATCTTATTCCAGATGTAGACATAATCATACCAAATATTTCTGGCAATTTTCTGATAAGTTATAGGTTTTTTATGAATTTATTTATTACTATAAGTATGTTTATTTTTGACGTTTTCAACTAAAAACTGCCTGTGTGTGTTTCAGAATCTAAAACTGTTAATTAACATTGCAGTCAACTAGAAAAATTGCACTGAAACCCAGACAAAAAGATTCATACCCCTCAACATATAGGGGGTGCTGTTGCAAAAGAAAATGCATTTTGGCTGATAACTGTCAATCCATAGGCCTAACCAACCAAAATCTGAACAGTTATTTTATTGTTGGATAATTTTGCATTAGTTGATCAAAACTGCACATTTTCCCCCCTAGCTAGATTTTTTGCTACGTTGCATGAAATGCAAAACCTAGTTTTAGGCACCATTCCATCCATTTTTGCAGAATCAACTTGAAACAAGGTACATATGATATATGGACAAAGCCAAGTAATTCTGATGAAGAAAATAAAAAAAAATATTGGAAGTTGTGCAAATGACAAAACGCCAAAATCATTATGCTAGCTAGCGCAGGACGTAATCAATTGAATCTCTACCATTTTTCAAGATTAAATGATGAGATTCTGGATTCCCATAAAGAATGAGATGTAAGCCATGTGTATTGAATTTTGTTCAGATTCACCTATAGGGGGCACTAAAAGGTCAAAATGTTTATATCAGTGTAATGACTTGATGGATTTCCATGAAACTTAGCAAAGATGTTTATAATCAAATCCAGAAGTTATGGATTTTATTTGAATTTTGTAATGTGAGTAGGAATGTTGATGTTAAATGTTTACACTAAGATTGTGCAATCTATGCAACACCAAAGGTTTTAGAGACAGACCATGGACATGACCAAAATGGCACCATCTTAGCATTTAGAATTTCTTTATACAATTGCCCACTAGGTGTTGCTAATATACCCAAAATATTTGTTTCCTGATTTTCCCCATGAGTGCAAAACTTTGACAATTTTTTGAATGTTTCTATTACTGTACTGGTTTAAGTGAGATTATTAGCTGACAGGACGCAGGGGAGAAAAACGTGTGTGTGTGTGGGGGGGGGGGGGGGGGGGGGGGGGGGGGGGGGGGGGGGGGGGGGGGGGGGGGGGGGGGGCACAAGAGAAATGGTGAAGGCAGGGGCGAGGCTGGGTGAGGGACTTGTGCTGGTTGGCTTGGAACCCTTTCATAACTGCTTGCAGTTCTAATTTTTTATATTTTTGCAGGGAGTCATCAAGAAACC
>SSNS01000499.1:34479-70712 GCA_006937985.1 Aphyosemion australe | reverse complement strand
GTACAGCATGCATGCCTCGTGCACGAGCTTACTATTGAAGCTGCAGTTACACGTTTGGCCTGAGGGGGCAATCGCGAGCATAAAAATTTTAAACTCCACATAGTCCCTTTAAGGCTAGGGTAAATATAAAGTATATGAAACATTCCACATTTACCTGTGATGATCTGAGATTTTTTTTGCAAATTTTATTATGGAGTATGAATTTTTTATGAAACATTTTTTTTGGGTTGGATCATTAAATCATCATTTACCAATTTTTCTTGAAAAAAGCTTTGAATCTACAGATATAGCATATTATTCCACATAGGGCTGGGCAATAAAACGATAGCAATATATATCTCGAAATAACTTTTACTCAATAGAGCAATATGAACAGGTCGATATAACGTCGATATAAAGAAACATGAACAGCCAAATATATTCAGTGTTGCGCTGTGTGTTGTATATCAGTGGCTGGAACAGAGCTACGTGCCAAGTTGTTGACGTAGGACGGCACAGTAGCAGCTAAGCGTTGGACCAATCAGTGGCAGCCATTCTCTATTTCAGCCACTGAGTGGCTGGAATAGAGCCACGTGACAAGTTGACGACAAAAGCAAATTAGCAGCTAAAGGCTATTGTGTGTGGTGTGCAGCGGCGGCGGCCTCTTCAAGTAGCTGGATTTTTTTCAAAATGAGTGGTTTAAAAGACAAAACAACAGAAGACACAGCGAATAACGTTGAAAAGAAGGGTCCAACCACTTCAGTCGTGTGGAGATATTTTGGATATTTAGAATTCGACACAAAACAAACACGCGTTCACTGCAAACTATGTAAAGCGCATGTTCCGACAAAGTCGGGGAATACAACAAATCTATTTTATCACCTTAAACAGTGCCACCCGCTGGAGCACACAGAATGCAAAACATTGCAGTCCCAGGGGGGAGCTAGTGCTCGGCCCCTGGCGCAAACAACGCCTGCACAACTGCAACAACCATCCACATCCATAGAGCTTCTTATTCAGTGCCTATTTCTTTTTTTCAAATAAGCAATATTTAAACAAGGAGCGATTTCTAGTAGTTATATTTTATTGCCTGTTTTATTTGACAGCACAATAATGTCTTTTTGTGTATGTTCTCTTCTTATGAAGGTTTGAGTGCAGTTTAATAAACATTTTGTTTATCCCAAAAAAGCTGTGTAATGTCCAGGCCAATGGCGTGTTCATTACTTTTGAAAATAGATCCTTAAATCCATAGTATATGTCTCATATCTTCAAATTTCACTTCATAGTACCAGGGAACATTTAAGATAAATCAAAATAGGTTTTTTTTTTTATATTGTGATATATATTGTTATTGGCCAATATGAAAAATTATATCGTGATAGGATTTTTTTCCATATCGCCCAGCCCTAATTCCACATGTTTATCTTCCCATCTGAGAATATTTTGGTAATTTTATGACGATCTATGGATTTTTAGGGTTTNCATGCTGTGTGTAGAAAGGATGGTAAAAACACCTCTAATGGTGAAAAATGTAGCGGGAATGTAAAAAAAAGCCGCAAATAGCGGCAGACGCGGTAGATATAAAACTGAAAGTAAAAGTGAAACTGAAAGTAAACGTGTGTCACTAGAATCTATATGATTAGATTTAGCCTACTCCCCTTAAGCGTGTGTGCAGTTTGTGTAATATATGGGTGAATGGATGAATGTTTTTGTCAAAAACATGCCTAATAACTTTGTTGCCGGAAGGGCTACTGTGACCGTCAGTTGTGTGACGCTGATGCTTAAGAATCAATGGTAATTTTGCGTCCCCTAGTGGTGATATGTGGTTAGCGCCCCACCCAAAAAAAAAGTCACCGGCCGCCACTGGCTGCTTGTCTAGCGTGTCTCCATTAGGGTGACCAAACATCCTCTTTTCCTTGGACATGTCCACTTTTCACCCTCTGTCCGGGGGGGTGGATGTCCGGGTTTTCCTCCAGGAGCCGGGTTTGAATTGCGGGGGAGCTGGAAGCCCTCAACTTTTACACACCCAGGGGGAGCCTGAAAAAAGATCCTGTTTCTACCTAGATTACATTATTTATATGGACTCCATCGACATGTAAATCTATGGACATAGCCCGCCCATTTGGATATTAATATTCAAAATGATTCAAAATGGGAGGTTTCCACCACCTCCATTTTGGCCGTGACACATGCCTCTTCATGCCCAGACAATCCATAAATGGGAAAAGAGGTGGAGCTGAGGGTGGGGCAGTGAGGGTGGGCTCTAACTGAACCAATGTATCAACTAGCTAAACTGAGCTAACATCCGAAGCTAAGACGGAGCTCCGAGACAGCGAACCATGCAGCTGTCTGGCTTCCATGCTTCTCGTGGATCTTTGACCGTTGTGGACCAGTGAAGTCCCAAAGCCTCCACTAGAAAGCCTCGGTTAGCTTACCTAGCTCGAGTTACAGTACCCAGCCAGCCCCACGAACACGTTATATTTCAACCCATCTTTGACCAAGCAGTGTTATGTTAAACACACAGCATCTTCCCCCATTCAACCAGCAAAATAAAATACAGAAATGTAATTTTATTTACTGATAAAAATGAAGCAGAGACTTCTTGGATGGTCTCTTGGTGCAAACAATTCCACAGCTTTCCCTCTTTGTCCAAATAATTCTATGATTAACATCCAAACACGAACACGCAGAAAACACAACTAAAGTTCAGAGAGTCGAAATGGCCAAACATCTATTAATGTGAGGCTGAGGCCTTCCTTGGAGCTAGCTGCTTATGCTAGCTCTGAAGCTAGCTCTGACGCACATGCTTCCTGTCAATCAAATCTAATTATTCATAATTTCAAACATTTAATTACACCTAAACGGAAGAGTTACAAAAAAAATCCACCCCCCTCAGAGTTATCAGGACTATAAACTAGACCTAATAAACACAAAATGAAAATTGAACCAGGCTGTAAAGATCTTTTTTTCAGCTGTGAAGTTGGTATTTTTAACATGGGGGTCTATGAGGATTTGCTCACTTCTGGAGCCACCCCCAGTGGATGAGGGGAGAACTTCAATTTTTGCCACTTCCTCGTTTGCATAATTTCTGAGCCATGGGGGTTCCCGCTTGATGGACTCTCAGCACACTGGGGATTATTTTGTGAGGAGAGGATAGATAATGCTGATTGTTGATGCGCTCCGGGCAGTCCCAATAGTATAACGCTGCAGACCCGGAGACACCACTTTCAGGCTTCTAACTTTCTAGACAGCGACCGCTAATGGACAGATGTTTAACTGCAACCACACCAGATTCAGGCCGACGCCACTTTCAGGCTTCGTTGTTTGTGGATAAAAAATTTGGCTAAGAAGAGGATGATGTTATAGCAGATTTCCTTTATCTTTGAGTAGAATTCCAAAAATGATCAAATCTTCAGTAATATGAACTGGGAAGGGTATTTTTGGTTTGAGCCACATCTCTAGTTTTTTCCAAAATAATTGTGTTTTCTGACATTCATAAAAAATATGATCTATAGTTTCTATAAGACTTTCACAGAAAGAGCAGTCATTGCTATCAATATTAAAACAAATTCTTAATATCTTGGATTGCTATGCTATTGCTATGAAACTAGTCCAGGGGGCGGCGCTGTCTCAAAAACAGTAGAAGCCTGAAAGTGGCGTCAGCCTGAAAGTGACATCAGCCTCAAACTGGTGTCTCCGGGTGTGCAGCGATACCCTTCTCCTGAGTCCTGCGCACGGCCACAGTAACAGCCAGGAAACAGCTTTTTTCTGGTGGATGGAGAGGAGAAGCCGGAAGGTCAGAGACAGACGGGACAGGAAAATATTCAAATAAAAAACAAGAAAACAAAACAAAGTTCTTGAAAATGAAAATGTATTTATCCCACTACACATTTTTACCTTCATAAAGCAATAATTCATAAGCATGTAATATTTATATATTTGATACAAAAGATCACCTTCAAAATTCAGTCCCACATCCAGGGCCGTATCAAGGCATTTTATATTTATATTATTTCTGCATTATTTTTTGTATTCTTTTACATTTTGCACCAAAGGGAGTGGCACTCCAATTTTGCTGTACCCTGTACAATGACAATAAAGGCTATTCTATTCTATTCTATTCTATTCTATTCTATTCTATTCTATTCTGTATTGGACATTGCTGATTGTGTGGAGGCAGATTTGGAAGACAATTTAGAAGAGCCATCAGCAGCAAGACTGACTCAGCTGTTGTTTTCATTCAGGATTATGCACGTACAGCATGCATGCCTCGTGCACGAGCTTACTATTGAAGCTGCAGTTACACGTTTGGCCTGAGGGGGCAATCACGAGCATAAAAATTTTAAACTCCACATAGTCCCTTTAAGGCTAGGGTAAATATAAAGTATATGAAACATTCCACATTTACCTGTGATGATCTGAGATTTTTTTTGCAAATTTTATTATGGAGTATGAATTTTTTATGAAACATTTTTTTTGGGTTGGATCATTAAATCATCATTTACCAATTTTTCTTGAAAAAAGCTTTGAATCTACAGATATATTATTCCACATGTTTATCTTCCCATCTGAGAATATTTTGGTAATTTTATGACGATCTATGGATTTTTAGGGTTTTTTCTAAATCATTTGTTTAGTAAGTCATAAAATGAAAGTCATATTTTTTAATGAAAAAAAAAACATTAAATATAGGGACATTATAAAATGTTCATATTATTCCCAATATAATCATGATGAGCAGTAAATTGTTTAGTAATTTTTTGATCACAAATGGATTTTATAATAATTATTTTGTATAGTCTGTGTAATTTTAAATCTCAATATATTTTTTTTACTGAAAAAACATTTAATTACGACACAAGAAAAAGACAAAATATGATTTTACACGACCTCATGATGATTCAAGAATATTTTAATAAACATGGTCAGTAATTACTGAAATTGCAGGTAAATTTTTATTATAAAAAAGAAAAATGCTTTAGGGTCATTAAAATTAAAGGATCTTATTCCAAATGTAGACATAATCATACCAAATATTTCTGGCAATTTTCTGATAAGTTATAGGTTTTTTATGAATTTATTTATTACTATAAGTATGTTTATTTTTGACGTTTTCAACTAAAAACTGCTTGTGTTTCAGAATCTAAAACTGTTAATTAACATTGCAGTCAACTAGAAAAATTGCACTGAAACCCAGACAAATGGACAAAGCCAAGTAATTCTGATGAAGAAAATAAAAAAAAATATTGGAAGTTGTGCAAATGACAAAACGCCAAAATCATTATGCTAGCTAGCGCAGGACGTCATCAATTAAATCTCCACCATTTTTCAAGATTAAATGATGAGATTCTGGATTCCAATAAAGAATGAGATGTAAGCCATGTGTATTGAATTTTGTTCAGATTCACCTATAGGGGGCACTAAAAGGTCAAAATGTTTATATCAGTGTAATGACTTGATGGATTTCCATGAAACTTAGCAAAGATGTTTATAATCAAATCCAGAAGTTATGGATTTTATTTGAATTTTGTAATGTGAGTAGGAATGTTGATGTTAAATGTTTACACTAAGATTGTGCAATCTATGCAATACCAAAGGTTTTAGAGACAGACCATGGACATGACCAAAATGTTACCATCTTAGCATTTAGAATTTCTTTATACAATTGCCCACTAGGTGTTGCTAATATACCCAAAATATTTGTTTCCTGATTTTCCCCATGAGTGCAAAACTTTGACAATTTTTTCCTGAATGTTTCTATTACTGTACTGGTTTAAGTGAGATTATTAGCTGACAGGACGCAGGGGAGAAAAACGTGTGTGTGTCGGGGGGGGGGGCACAAGAGAAATGGTGAAGGCAGGGGCGAGGCTGGGTGAGGGACTTGTGCTGGTTGGCTTGGAACCCTTTCATAACTGCTTGCAGTTCTAATTTTTTATATTTTTGCAGGGAGTCATCAAGAAACCCAAGAAGCCAGATCGTAAGGAACGGATCAGTGAGCAGACCTACCAGCTCTCCAGGTGGACTCCTCTCATCAAAGACCTCATCGAGGTATTTCTCCCATAGTGCTGTCGTATAATAATGATAATGATAATAATAATAATAATAATAATAGTAATAATAATAATAATTATTATTATTATTATTATTATTTATATAGCCCTTTAAAAACAACATAGGGCTGTACAGCACAAATATAAAAAGCATAAATAAACCATAGAATAACAGTGTCACAAATAATCTAAATGAATGAGTTTTCAGCCTGGACTTAAAAAGCACCCCTGAAGAAGACTGCCTAATAACCTGAGAAAGATTGTTCAGCAGCTTTAGGGACACAACTGAGAATGCTCACTCTGTAATCTAGTGGCTGAGAGCCAGGGGTGGGTCCGGGGGGGCTGAGGGGGCACTGGCACCCTTGGTGCCCCCCCAAAACTGAGACAATAAAACATCTGTATCATATAAACAATAAAAACATGAAATCTAAAACATTTAAACAATAAAATCAAATGTAAGATGACATTAATGCCGCTGCTGAATGACCCAGAATCAGATGAACTGGAAAGCCCCCCTCTTCCCCTTAAAACAGGGTAAGGAATGAGAGTAATAAAAAGAAGAGAAGCTCTGGTGCTGATATGAGAGAGAGAATCCCAACAATCCTCGCAAAAAACCCAGCAGCTACTAAACTCATAATTCATGTTGATGCAAATGACATCGGGAAAAGACAATCATAGATGCTGAAGCAGGACTTCACTGCATTGTTGAAGTTACTCAGCTCTCTGAAAACAAAGGTGCTTCTCAGTGGCCCGTTACCACCTGTCAGAAGAGGTGCTAAAAGATTTAGTTGGACTTATGGTTTTAAAGATATTGGCCAGACTCAGCATGAAAATGGTAAAAATTCAGAGTCACTACATTTTAGCATCTATAAAAAAATAAACTGGGTTCAGTTTTTCATTTTGTTCAGCAATTTTGTCATAAATCATTATAGAAAATCAAAATTCTCTCCTCTAAACACTGAAAAGCACTGGTTCCGCACACATCACTCAAATACATGTAAGAAGGCACTGCTCCTGCTACTCACTAGGTGATTAGCTGTATTTGGCTCTACTTTGTGCTCTCAATGCTTACGGATAATCACGTTTACAGCTGCAGCAAAAAGTCAGAGCCATATGTCAGAGTCCTACATGCATTTTTCTAACTAACGTAGCAACATTAAAGTCATAAAACTGTTAGTGAGGATAATTGCAGCGAGCTGTAAGCACAACGCTAGCTTCAGTCAGACCTGCGTGACCATTACAACACAGCTGATGCACAGACTGCAGGGGCTGGTCAGGGCTGTTCGCTCAGACGTTTGATCTAAACAATATAATCAACATATTCCAACTATAAATCCATCTAGAACCGCTACTGGTCCTTCTGGAACCGCTACTGGTCCTTCTGGAACCGCTACTGGTCCTTCTGGACTCCAAGTCCCATTAGCAGCACAGCTAACCGCGTTAGCTCCGGTAAGGAAAAATAAGTCATTTGGGAACTCTACAACACACACAGAGGTTGAATCTTAAAAGACAGATCCTTCTGAGACCGGCAGAACCTTCGTACCATCCTGGATTACAGCCAAAACAACAACGAGCCGAGTTAACCAGTGGCCGCACCAAGTTAACGAGTGGCAGCTGCGAGTTAACGAGCGGCAGTTGCGAGTTAATGAGCAGCTGCACCGAGTTAACGAGCGGCAGCTGCGAGTTAACGAGCGGCCGCACCGAGTTAACGAGCGGCAGCTGCGAGTTAACGAGCGGCAGCTGTGAGTTAATGAGCGGCCGCATTGAGTTAACGAGCGGCCGCAGCGTCAGGAAAAATAATTCTAGTAAGGTATCTATTAATTTTTTCCAGAGTGATATCAATATATACACGCAGAGGTAAAACTGGCAGCACATTGTTTTATTTTTCTGTAGATTATTGAATTATATTGGGACCAAATGATGAAACTATCTCATCAGCTGAGAGCTCCTGCTGGGAGCGCTACAAACACAGGAACATAATATTCAATAAACGTAAACAAACTGTACCGAGTTTGGTTCTGAAGATGTTCAGCATGCTCCTCCACAATAGTTTTGCCACCTGTGTCCAGATCGGCTCACGACTCTTCTGAGTTAAACAGCCTCAAACGTGCACCTCCAGTTACCCAGCTTGCTGCGGTAGAAGTCAAACTCCCCCGGCTCTCCGATATCCGTTCTCCTCTTCGTATTCCAGAGAAAAACAATCTGACCCACTAGCAGAGGTTTCAGAAGCTACATCTGACTGATAAAACATTGTTGTGTGCTATAATGCTAACCCAGAAATACCGAGCTGCAGCACTGTTTTACACTAGCTTTCTGTGAGCGGTTCCTTGTGAAACGCCATCGCCGGCTTAACGCTCAGGCCGGAAGCCTTCCTCTGTTTTTTCCCGCGCCGTTTAAAAACACTGGATTTTCTTAAAAACCCAGCTGTGAAAATTCCAAAAAGAAATTGACTTGAGCTTTTAATACATTTTTTACACATGTGATTCAAAGGAAATTTGCCTCTGGCCAATATCTTTAATAAGTGGCTGGTTTCACCATGCAACAGAGAGAATGTTTGCTTCTTCGACCATTTCAACTTCTTCTGGGATCGCAGACACTTCTTCTTGCCAGATGGGATTTGCCTAAACAAGTCTGGAGTAAAACTCTTCACTTCAAACCTTCTACACATTCTGCGTGTTTCTTCTGCCTCCCCCACAAATGACACCAAAAGACAAGAGGAACAAGATCAGGAGATCATAACACAGCACACCAGCTATCATGAAGGAGTACACCTTGCCTGCCATGCCAAGGACAACTTTCAGGATGTTTCAAAACAACAAGATAACCCACTTCAGCATTCCTGTAATCACACAGAAAAGCCCTCACAACCTTCAGATAGTTCGATGGACTCCTCTGCTCATTTCCAGGATCACTGTGACCCCAGATCCATCTAGTAGATGCCCGGCTCCATACCCCCCACAATTCACCCCTCGCCCCCTCTCTACCCACTCCAGCACCTCTGAAGAGCTCTCAGTGTCCTCTGTCTGAGATTTGTTGGGTCCAGATTTAAGGGGAAGATGTCACTCATGAAAATTTCCAGGGCAAATGTGGACCTAATGAAATGTTAGTTTTCCCTATTCCTGTTATAATATCTACAAGACGGAAAGTGCCTGTTCACTCACATTATCCTATAGAAACCTGATAACAGTTCCTTATCAGGCCCATTCTGCGCAGTGTCCTCCCACCATTTCTATGGAGATGGCTTTATTAAATGTTACATCTCTTAGCAACAAGTCATTTTTAGTAAATGATCTTGTCTCTGCTCATAATCTTGATTTCATGTTTTATCTGAAACTTGGTTAAATGCTAGTAGCTGTGCACCAGTTCTCATAGAATCAACACCACCAAATTTCACATCTCTAAACGTGATTCGGTCTGACAGGAGAGGTGGTGGTGTAGCTGCTATCTTTGGACTGATTTCTATGCAAACAGCTAGTGTGTGGTGATTTTGACTCTTTTGAATATCTTTGTTTTGAGTTGAAAGGTACAACAAGGACCTTAATGTTAGCAATCTACAGTAGGGATGTGAATCATACAACAACTCACGATTTGATTTGATTCCGATTCTCGGGGTGCTGATTCGATTCAGAATCGATTCTCGATTCAAATCAATTCACATTCAATATTAACAAAGAGTGTCAGTTCCAGGATTAACTACTTTCTTCTGCAAGTTAGAAAACGCTATGGGAAATTGTTATTTTACTTTAAAGAAAACTGGTTATGTTCAAGAAAATGCAAATTTACAAGGTAAAATAAAGTGATTCTAACATTTATTTTTGTTTACCTTGTAAAATTTAACAAATCTTTACAGTTACCTAATAGTAGCTTTGAAATTAACGCAGTCAAATACTTTTCAAGTTTGTGTGGCAACAAAGTTTAACATTAGGAAGACTAACAGGCACTAATTAGTCTTAACAAGGATCAATTATGCACGGTACACTCGGCATGAAACAACAGTCAAACTAAACAGGATAACACCATTTAAACATTATAAAACATAATGTAACTTACTTCTTGACTCATTAAACGCACATAGGATAATAATAAAGGTAAGTCTGTCGTATTTCAGCAGATTGTAGCGTAGGAGCACACAGAGCCAGCAGCTACAGCTAACGCCGGAGCTCCAGCGATGATGCGTTCAGGGATGCTCGGAAATACGGCAGTTTACATAAAGGCTTTCAGACAGAATCGATTCCGAACCTTTATGAATCGATTCTGAATCTTTATAAGTAAGAATCACGATTCGAATGTGAATCGATTATTTCAGGCACCTCTAATCTACAGGCCTCCAGGGTCATGCATGCTTTTCCTAGAAAACTTCACTGAGCTTGTTTCTGTTATCACAACAGACTTCAATCATCTTCTCATAACTGGTGACTTTAATATTCATGTTGATGATGCTAATGACAAATCTGCAGAACAATTATTTGGAGTGCTTGAATTATTTGATCTTTATCAAAATATCCGTAATCAAACACATGATCACGGTCATACGTTGGACTTGATCTTAACCAAGGATGTGGATGTGTCAAACATTGTTGTTAAAGGTGTGGGTCCATCTGACCACTTCTGTGTTTTTGCTGACATTTCAGTTTCGCCTGCTACATGTCACACTTCAGTCGCTCTCAAAAAAGGTATCTGGGTGATCACACTGCTTCAGTTTTTATAGAACGTATGACTACGTCAACAAGTACAGGGTTTCCCCCAGATAATTTGCAAAGCCTGGTGGTAGACAAGCCCACGGGCGACCCACTGTGTTTTTGTAAAAAAAAAAAAAAAAAACAGTTGTCAGGAAGTTTAAAAGTATGACCAGTATTAGGGTTGCAACAAATATAAATTTTGGTGGTATGATTATAGTCTGAGAAATAATCACGGTTTCAAGATTACCACGATTATTTGACATGAATTGATGTCACATCTGTATTAACATATAAATCACAAACACATTCTATAAAGTATTGAAAAGAATCATGCACGTTGCACGATTACATTCTATAAAGGTTTTGAACACTAGATAGCTATTGGTGCTTTTCAGAGAGTCTGCTTAGAAAAATGTATTAGTAAAATCAAAGTAATCTCTGTCATTTTCATATTACAGTTTAAAACTTTTAAAATGCCCTTAATTATATTTGCCCAATAGCCTGTTTGATTTTCTGTAAAAAGTCAAAAACTGGTCAGGATTAACATGCTTATTCAAGTCAACACTGAAGGATGGAGACACCTTCATGAAATGAGATGCTAAATTCCTACTAGTGCGTTTGTTATTATGAATATCCTTAAATATAATTTCTACTTGTTCAGATCTGTGTTTTCAAAATTGACTAGTAAGAATATTATTTTGACAAGGATAAATTATGTTATTGTAAAATGGGAAACATAGTACAGCACTACTAAATGAACCCACGTGTTGTGTTTTTTCTGCAAGCTCTGCAGGGGAGGGTGGGTGGTGGGGGGCTCAAGTCTATTTTGCTTTGGCCCCCAAATGCCTTGGAACGGCCCTGGGCGTGGGACAGAGTTTTGAAGCTGATCTGAATTGTATCAAATATATAAATATTACACGCTTATAAATTATTGCTAATGTGTAGTGGGGTAAATATACCTTCCTTTTCCTTTTCAACCACTTTGTTTTGTTTTCGTGTTTTTTATTTTTTTATTTTCCTATCCTGTCTGTCTCTGATCTTCCGGCATCTCCCTAGCCTAGTGAACGAGACCAAATTCTTGCCTTGCAATGTTTGTTTATATATTCACATATATAGCATGGCTTGCCAGGCTAGCATCTCCCTTCAATCCTTCAGAAAAACTGCTGCCTGGATTTTCTCCCTTTTCACCACATGACTACTTTTGAAAGGAGCAGTTCAAAGGTATCCACCGCAAAAACAGCGGAGTGCGTTGCTGCCGCGCGAGTGAGGTGAAGTCACCGCGGGACAGGTTCTGACCTCCGCTTAGTGCGTCAGGCAGATAGTACCAGAATATGAGCGGACATGAAAAATATAGCGTTAATTATTTTTCTTTTGTCCAAGGCCATTTAAACATTTATAATCCAGAACCAAAATCTTAAATTGCACACCCAGTGTAGAGATGCAAGAACTGGCGTGATGTGATCAAATCGACAGGTTCCAGTCAAAAGACGGGCTGCAGCATTCTGAACTAGCTGCAATCTGAAAATACACCTCTGACTAATGCCTTGGTAAAGACTATTGCAGTAACCTAGATGAGAAGTTATGAAGGCATGTATAAGCTTCTCCAAATTCTTCACCTTATATAGATTTCTCAGCTGAAAAAAGCATGATCGTACAACATTATTGATTTGCAAATCAAAATTAAGCTGAGAATCAAACTTAACACCCAGATTAGACATCACATCCTTTGCACCATTTGAAAGACCATTCACAAATGACTATGGAATTACTGGAGAACCGCTGGGTGCCAGCATAATTAGCTCTGTCTTAGAATCGTTAATCTACAAGAAATTACAGCTCACCCAGTCTTTAACCTCACGGAGGCACAATAAAGCTACTTCCTTAGCTTTAGTGCGAGCATAGACCTGTCAGTCATCAGCCAAAAAATGAAAGTCAAGGCATAGCACCAAGTGGGAGCAAGTAAAGATTAAAAAGCAGCAAACTGAGTACAGAGCACTGTGGGACCCCATATTTAAGAGGAGCGTCACTCGAGCTAAAATTTCCAGTCCTAACAGTCACATACCTATCTGACAGGTAGGAAATCAGCAGAGCCAGTGATACCCACACACTTCTCAAGACGATCAAGAAGAATCAATCCTTTTTCAATGAGAAAATCATAAACATCAGATTAACCATTCATTCCTCCATGTCAACCAACACAACCAGACCACTGCTACAGCCACACAGCAACAATCTGGCTAGAATGCCAGCTTTCAGTGTGATTAGTGCTAAAACACTGGAGGACATAGTAAAAAACCTTAAATTCATCCACCTGCTGTCTGGACACCCTGCCAACAAACTTCTTTAAAAATGTTTTTAGTTGTTTGAAAGCTGATGTACTGAACATTGTTAATTGCTCCTTAATGTCAGGTATTTTTCCTAAATCACTGAAAACTGCTGCCGTTAAGTCTCTTCTAAAGAAAAACAAACTAGATCCCTTAGTGATGAATAACTACAGACCAATCTCTAATCTCCCTTTTATTGGGAAAATTATTGAAAAAGCAGTTATGATCCAGCTGAACAACTTTTTGGAGACAAACAACCTGCTAGATTACTTTCAGTCAGGCTTCAGACAATACCACAGCACTGAAACTGCACTGATTAAGGTATTAAATGATATTCGTATAAATACGGATTCAGGCAAAACATCTGTTCTGATGATGCTCCATCTCAGTGCAGCTTTTGATACTGTGGACCACAACATCCTTCTTGATAGGCTCATAAACTGGGTGGGACTATCAGGCACAGTCCATAGTTGGTTCAGATCTTATCTTGAAGACAGGAGTTATGTTGTTTCTATTGGTGATCATAAATCAAAGCTGATCACCATGACATGTGGGCAGGGCTGGACTGGGACAAAAAATCAGCCCGGGCATTTTGAGCCGAGACCGGCCCACCAGCTATATTGAAGTAAAAACAATGACGCCTATTTTTTACACCAGCTCTCTAACCCTGGTCCTCGATATTCCATATCCATCATGTTTTAGTTGTTTCGCTGCTCCAGCACAAAAACTGGGCTTATTTTGCTGCTTAACCCAACATCAACAGACAAAGAAAATCAGCTGATATCTAGCTGCTCGTTTTAAGTGACGTAAAGAAAACAGTAAAGCAGAATATAAAATTAGTCAGAAAACTAAGTTGTCTTTCCCGGAAGAGAAATTGTAAACAAACTCCATCTTGTCCGCACGTCTTTTCGCTTGCATTTTATTTGCTTATTCTCTAGCTTTGGTGAATTCCCGCTTCCTGCATCTTTAGATGCACTTGAGTGTGACGTTCAGTAATATTGAGCTCCCGTAGTATTTCCAGTAAAAAATAGTGTCGGCAACAGATCACTTCTGTTTACCGCCCGCCATGTTTTCGATCTGTCCTGAGCATGCGCAGAGGCGAAAAGAGGGCACGCTGAAGTTGCACACATGCGCACCCTTTTACCCCAACGATCCGAATGACTGTGTACATGGACGCCAATTGGATTGACGACCGGACAAAACCACCTCTCTCAATCGGAATGAAATTTCATTCGGATCAGGCCGAATCGGATCAGAATATTCCGATTGACATGTTTACATGACGAATTTTTGATCCGATAGGGCGTTCAATTCGATTACTTGTGCCCATGTAAACGTAGCTACTCAGAGGTCTCATGTCCAGACCAGACCTAGAGAAACTCATTCATGCGTTCATCTCCAGCAGGCTGGACTACTGCAACGGTCTTCTGTCTGGTCTTCCCAAAACAGCTGTGAAGCAACTGCATCGTATTCAGAATGCTGCTGCTAGAGTCTAAACAAGAACCAAAAGAACCGAGCACATCACTCCTGTTCCTAAAGGAGTCTTCACTTATAATACCGTGGATATCTACGTCTTATTATAGTCTTTTAGACCATTAAAATAAATTGAATTGGAAAAATAAATTAAAAATGTGCTTTTCTGATCCTTTTTTGTAAAGGGCATATTTTCTTGTGAGATCACACGTGATATTTCAGCTGTGTCAGACGCGTGCAGGACTGAGGGGCGTGTTGATTGGTGGAAGGAAGCAGGAAGCAGCTTCAGCATCTCGCTCCAAAATAACAAAAGTTGTAACTGAACCCGACCTGGCAGCGACCTACGGGACCCAACAGTACGAGCCCGAGCCTCGCCTCGTGCGTAATGGCTTCCTCGCTTGTTGTTGAGTTTTTTTCAGCCAAGCGCCGTAAACTGGAAAATGATGGGACACGGCATTGGAGATCTGTAAACAGTCTAGATGGGACAAAGCAAGCTAAACAGCCTGGCATCAGCTCATCATGCTGTTCTGAAGATCGAATACACAAACCAAGTGGACTTTTTTCCCCCCTGTAACACGGATCAGCAACAGTAAGACATGGTGGCAGAGGAGTTAAGTGGACGCCCTGCAATCGGAAGGTTGCAGGTTCACGTCCCGCTCAGTCTGTCGCTGTCGTTGTGTCCTTGGGCAAGACACTTAACCCGACTTGCCTGTGTTGGTGGTGGTCGGAGGGGCCGATGGCGCAGAATGGCAGCCTCGCTTCTGTCAGACCGCCCCAGGGCGGCTGTGGCTACATAGTAGCTCACCATCATCAGCAGTGTGTGAATGTGAGAGTGAATAAATAATGGAAAGCTCTTTGAGTGCTTTGAAAAGCGCTATATAAATCCAATCCATTACTATTATTATATAATTTATGCGTTTCACGTTAAGAAATGAGCTTTGTTGTGCTGGTTTGTTCGCTGCTGGCCTCATATTTGGTTATATCTGGCCTTTGTGATGTCATATAGGACAGAGCTCAAGTTCTCGTTTTGGAGTGCGCGTGGAGTGAAGAAGGCAATAGTAAACAAACGCTTCAATGTTAAATATCGGCTTCTCAGTCAGTGAAAAATCACTAGGAAGCCATTATAGACATTTTTTCAAATGGAAAAGTGAAAACTTCAGGTGATGACTCCTTTAAATCTCTACACTGGTTACCAGTAAACTACAGAATCGATTTCAAAGGTTTTCTGCTAGTTTATAAATCACTTAATGGCATGGGGCCAAAATACATGTCGGGTCTTCTTCCTATATATACACCCAGGGCTCTGAGATTCTTAAGCCCGGACCACACTGTGCGATTTTCGGTCGTCTTGGCCAAAGCCCTCGCCTTGAGCAGAATCGTGACAAAAAACTGTGAACGTGAGGGTGATTTGCAAATCTGTGGATGTCCAGTGTGACCGGCTCTGCGGCAGCATTTTGAGCCGTCTCACAACCATAGTCAGCCTCCAACAGTCTTCAAGCACTGCTTGAAAACTGACGATTCCCGTCTGCAGTTGACCAATGAAAACACACCTTTGGGACGCCGCAGCAGCAAGACTCCGCCTCTCTGAGTTTCTGTCTCAACTTTTGTTTAAATGCGGATTAAAAACTACACACCAGTTTTTATTTTTGTTAATAGCCCAAGAGTTATACTAAAATAATTAAACTACCTTTTTTAGACCATCAGATAAGTAGTGATGTGATCAGTGAGGTTGTGAGAGGAGATGCGCTCACGTACATGAAAAATAAAACACTAAAACACAAGATCTATTTGCTGCAGGGGCGTGTCCAGAGGGGGGCACGGGGGGGGGGCACGTGCCCCCCTGCAAAAAGGCGTGCCACCCCAAAACTGAGACAGTAAAACATCTATGACATATAAACAATAAAAAGATAAAATCTAAAACATACAAACAATAAAATATCAAATGGAAAATGACATTCGCAGTGAAGCTCAAACATCTGTACGTGAATGCAGCACAGCTGAATGCAGCACAGCTGAAAGCAGCACAGCTGAAAGCAGCACAGCTGAAAGCAGCGGTCTTCATCCACATTGACCCAGGAAGGAGTCAGGTGGTAGACGGCAGAAGTCGGTTTTGTGCAAAAGACAAGGACAATAAAAGTAAACCTGTTTTGATGCTTTGATAAAATGTTATGTTGTGATGTAATTTTTCTTAAATGTATAGTAAGTGTTTTGCATTAGATTGTACATATGCTGTGTGTTACTTTTGTATTCTTCTTTCTTTTCCCCCCTTTTTAAATGCAATTTTATTGCCTTTTTACAACAAGGCTAGGGGACTACAGATGAAAACTAGCCTTTTGGCTAATTCTGGCTTTTTTAACCATGTGTAATCATGTGTTTTATTAAATTGCACTGTCCCCTTTTCATAGTGGTAATCATGCGGGGAAAGAAATTGTTCTTCAGCCTTGAAATAAAACATTGCTTTTTAATTGTGGTTAAGAAGAATAATTTAAAAAACAAACAAAAACAGTAAAACACCTGTCAACAGGTGCAGAAGTCTGGTTGAGTCACAGAAACCATTTGGCTGCAGTGGTCGCCTCAAAGTGTTGTTCAACAAAATATTAGTTTATGGGTTCCATCGTGCTTGTCTTAAGTATTACTGTTCAACCACAATTTAAAAGAAATGTCATGATTTTCATTAAGTTTAAATTCACTTTTGTCATTTTAAACACACTTCAGTGACAGCTGTTCTTTTTCCTTTAATAGGAGAGTATGAAAAACTACTAAAATGATTAAATTAATGAATTCCACATATATATTTATAAAATCAAATAAGTAATTTATTTACTACCTATACAGCTACTTTACTCTTTACTCTTTTTAACGTCTTAATCATCCAGAGAGTTTCTTCCTTCCTCTTCTCTGTGATTAGTTCACTTCTATAATTATCCCAGCTTGTGTGGATTCTCCCCATGAAACCACCAACATATTATTTTGCTATCATTCACTTTCTTTCTATCACTACTTTTCTGACACTTTTTAAATAAAATGCACAAACTATCATCACAGCTGCTGTTTTCATTCTTTTGTCGTTTTTTTAGTCCCAAAATAAAACTTCCTAACATCAGCCTGTGGGTGTTTCTCAATCTCAAGGAACCTCGCCTTGATGCCTTGGTCCCGCCCCGGTTGCCTAGGAGATATGTCATTAGGAACCGCCAAGGCGTGTTCCAATCGGTTCCAATGTTCATGTGCTTCCGAAGGATCTGTCCTCCGTTTGTTAGCCATTTAGCTAATTGAGCAAGGATACACAAGAGGTGCCTTGGTGCCTTCTCTTGGTCAGAAATTTCCCAGAATGCAGTATTTTCAAACAGATGTGATCAGGAGCCGGCAGCAGCTACTTCAAGGGCAAATTTCCAGTTTAAATGTAAGTCAACTAATTGTAGCTATAGGACTTATATGTAAAATGTTTATTTAAATGCAAAGCAGTTATCTATGGTTGGTTAGTTGCTTAGTAGTTGCAGCTGGTGGCTAGCAGGCACTAACTCACTTACACATTTGATTTAACCAATATGTACACAATTAAAAAGTAAAAGGCTCGATATTAAAACCAGTGGCGGCTGGTGACTTTTTTTTTGGGTGGGGCGCTAACCACATATCACCATTAGGGGATGCGAAATTACCATTGATTCTTATGCATCGCAGGAGCACTTCGACAACAAATTTGTTCAAAAAGTTTTTAAATATTAAGTAAGTTTTTGACAAAAACATGCTTAATATTCATCCATTCACCCACATATTACACAAACTGCACACACACTTAAGGGGAGGAGGCTAATCTAATCAATAGAATCCACTTTCTACCAACACCCAATAAGCTGTAAATGAACGTGAGGCCGTAAATATACGCTACACGTATCCAGAAAAACACACAGTGACACAATGCACAGAAGCAGGCGTTTAGATTAAAGCCCAGACTCACAAACAAGAATAGAAGTACCACTCTTAGTTCAAACCATATGGAACGGTGCCCGCCGCTAACGCAGCAGCAAGCTAATTTCCTGAAGCCAAAAGCTAAAATCAGGCTTACCTGCAGGTTATGGTCATAATCCGTGGTGTAGTAAAAACAATCCACTTGGTTCGTGAAATTCTATATCCCAACGTAAAAGCTGAGCTGATCAGACTGTTTTACACGCTCGAGTGTTTGATGCATTCCATCATTTTCCTGTTTACGTGGATTCTCTCCCTGTGATTGGTCAATACCAGCTGAAAAAAACTCAACAACAAGCAATTCAATTGGCCCTCTGGGCGGGGTGAACAACCTGACCAATGAGCGATCTCCTCCCCCTGGTCTGAGCAGAATTCACCCGGTGACGATCGCTACACGATGCGCCCAAAGCCTCTCCTAATCTTTCTTGTTGTGGACGGTTTGGGGAACCAGTGCGCATGCGCCAGTTAGCCCATATTAAGTCAATGGTAAAGATTGCTGCGCCCGCGAGAGGACACGTGACAAGTACGTCGACAATTCGGCCGTGTTAAAAGTAAAAAAACATTATTAAACACAGATTACACACAGCACTTAGTCCATATGGTGTATAGATCGTTTAGTTCACTTTTTATGTTTTTTTAAATATATTTTGTGATTCCTATCGTCTTCTTCTCCTTCCTGTGAGACTGGTGGGGCGGCGCTCTAGCGCCCCCTATGGACGAGCCGCCACTGATTAAAACCTAACATTACTATGATGGGAGGGACGCGTAAGCAGGGGGCAGGTTCTGGCCGGCTGCGGGCAAGTGGGACAAGTCTGTTCCATTTAACCGTTTTCTTTGACCAAGGAAGGACAGTGTCCTCGGAAGCAAGGCGTCTGGGCAGGCAAGGCAAGGAGAGGTTCCTTGAGATTGAGAAACACCCTTCGTCTCAGCTGCAGCATCCCTGCTGCTTAGCGCTTCTTCTTCAGGGGAGACTCCAGCAGGCTGTATGCAGACTACACAGGTGCGCCCTCTCTGGTGGACATTGGTACTGCATGTGACTTCTTAGTGATTTTTTTTACCCTTCAAAAGTGAAATTAAGGTTCGGGGCTTTTCAGAAAACATCCGGGGCTTAAGCCCAACTAGCCCCCCCCCTAAATTCAACTTATGGAAACATTTGGAGAAAACTTTGGTTTACTTTAAGTTACAGTATAGATGGTTTTCTCGTCTTGCTGTATCTGCTCCTCCCCACAGACACAAGTCAAAATGTCCCCACAGGACAGGTTAGTGGGAAGGTTTTTAATAGAGGTGCCTGAAAAAATCGATTCGAATTCGAATCGTGATTCTTACTTATAAAGATTCAGAATCGATTCATAAAGGTTCAGAATCGATTCTGTCTGAAAGTCTTTATGTAAACTGCCGTATTTCCGAGCGTCCCTGAACGCATCATCGCTGGCGCACCAGCGCTAGCTGTAGTTGCTCTGCTGTGTGCTCCTACGCTGCAATCTGCTGAAATACGACAGAGACTTACCTTTATTATTATCCTGTGTGCGTTTTATAAGTCAAGAAGTAAGTTGCATTATGTTTTATAATGTTTAAATGGTGTTATCCTGTTTAGTTTGACTGTTGTTTCATGCCGAGTGCACCGTGCGTTATTGATGCTTGTTAAGACTTAGGCTACGTTCACACTGCAGGTCTTGATGCTCAATTCCGATTTTTTTGAGTAAATCCGATTTTTTGGTGTGACTGTTCACATTCTAACTGAAATGCGACATCAGACACTCTCCAGTGTGAACGCTTCACGGCCCCAAAGCGACCCGCATGCGCAGAAGAAGTCCCAGTCAGAACCAGGAGAGGTGGAGTTGTGATGTGAAAGCCTCACAGACAGTTCAGCCACAGGATCACACCTGAGTCTCTCGTTTTGAGCTGGAAACTATTTTAAAAACTATTTTACTCCTTATTCCTGCCGTCTTCCCGAGTTAGTATTCCCTGAAAATGTTTCGGTTTTAAGTTCATTCACGGAACCCCCCCGCCCTGCTCACGGAGACACCCCCCCGCCCTGCTGTCACGGAGACCGAGACCGGAGATGCGCTTCGCTCCAGCAGCACCTCCCGCTCTCATGCTTTCTTGTATTTTTAATTCCAAAACTTGACAGGATGTCCCACAGACCCCTGAATCCTTCTGTCAGCGCTGCTCTTCAGCGCTCCTCCTCGGGACAGTCCTGACACGACGCTCACCTCCGCTGAGCAGTGACGTATGAGGTAGATTTAATGCAACATGACCGTTCAAACTGCAAAAAACTCGGATAGGAGGCGGATTTAATGCGAGATGACCGTTCAGACTGCAGTCGCTTTAAAAAAATGCGCATATGTGTCGCAATCAGTACTACATATTGAAACGACCTGGATCGGATTAGGAACAATCGGATCGGTGCTGTTCAGACTGTCACAAAAAAATCAGATAAGGGTCACAGGCAGGTCAACATGCGGATTTGATGCGCTTTTGCCTGCTGTGTGAACATAGCCTAATTAGTGCCTGTTAGTCTTCATAATGTTAAACTTTGTTGCCACACATACTTGAAAAGTATTTGACTGCATTACTTTCAAAGCTACTATTAGGTAACTGTAAAGATTTGTTAAATTTTACAAGGTAAGCAACAATAAATGTTGCCTTTTCATCAAAAGATTGCCTCTGTTTACAGTTTTAGAATCACTTTATTTTACCTTGTTAACTTGCATTTTCTTCAACATAACCAGTTTTCTTTTAAGTAAAATAACAATTTACCATAGCTTTTTATAACTTGCAGAAGAAAGTAGTTAGACCTGGAACTGACACTCTTTGTTAATTTTGATTGTGAATCGATTTGAATCAAGAATCGAAAATCGATTCTGAATCGAATCGGCACCCCGAGAATCGGAATCGAATCGAATCGTGAGTTGTTGTAAGATTCACATCCCTAGTTTTTAATGCAGTTAGCTGGTTAGGACATACATCACATAGGTATGTTATCAGTAAATCCTAATCCAGCTCACAGCTTCCTGCTGGTATTTATCTATTTTTATTTTATTTATTTTATTCTTTCATTCCAGGCATTTGGCACTTACCATCTATAGGTGACAACCATCCTCCAAAATAAGGACATATTTAAATAATGAACATTAGTATTGAATGCCTGAAAGGGAGTGGGAAGAAGAAGACTTATTTAATCCCACCCCCATTTTCTGTATGCTTCACTGCTATTTGCATAATAAGGATAACAATAATAATAATAATTCACCTTTTCTGACCTAATATGGGTTAACATAAATTAAGTGTTATATTTTTACAGTAGCAATACATATTTCAAGATTAGCCAATGTGGGATAGTTATATTGGGTATAACATTAAATGATGGTAACAAATAATATCAGCCACTGACAAAATTGACAACTGTATTATTATTATTATTATTATTATTATTATTATCTGCAAATATAAAATAAACATCCAACATTTTCATTGGAAGTTTATCATTTTTAAATGTTTTAGTATTTTATGCATTAAACAGAGCTTGGTTCATGCTCCAACACATTTCTGAATTTCAGATTACGAGACCATTGGGATCAAACAGAATAACAAACCAGGCATTTCATTTCTCTTTATTTGTTGATGTTGATGTTATTTCATTGATATTTTTAGGTTTTAAAGCTCATGTATTTCAGTTGTTAGCTGAAAAATATTTAAATTATAATTTAACCATCCCCAATTGTTTATGCTCTGAACTTCAGTTTCTTTTCTGAAAAATCCTGACTTTACAATGTCAGAGACTATCCCAATTTTAATATAATGAAGTTGAAAATTTTCATGATTAATTATTATTGAATTTGCACCATTGGTATTGTGCTTAGACTTTATTTTAGTTTATAGTAGCCCATTAGATTATGATTAACATATTGTAGTTTTGTTAAAGAGACTATGTGGAAGTTTAACAGCTAATACAAGTATAGAAATTAAAAACTTCTTCCTCATACATTCTCCTGCAATGCCCTGGTCCTGTAGAATGAGCCTTGGCATTTTTACTGTGATTGCCTCTGTAGGCCTGTAAACTCACAGAAAAGATCATGCTCGGGTCGAACAAGCAGGCTTCCCCAGTGTCCTCCAGAGGCAGCGTAATGCGTGATGATGTCATGCGCGCTCACGTGCCCGCAGCATTTGTTTGCTAGCTGTAGCTTAGCGGTAGAGCGAGAGGTGGTTTTGGTAGCTGATTCAGCCAAGAACAAGAAGAGAGCTGCTTCAAGCACCAGCGAAACTCCAGCCCAGACCCCAAACAAGACAAAGAACCCAAGAGTGTATTCCAGCGCAACAAAAAGGGCAAAACTCGAGTCTGGTCGCAGAAGGCAAAGAACAAGGATAAACATCGGTCCGGCCGGCATTTGAGAAGTGGAAAATGCTGAGACAAAAGACCCGCAGTTGCTGGACAGGTAGGAAATCATTACTAAATACGTGTGGGGTAAGGGTTGTGGGTGCTTTCAAAGCAAACCGGGGGCTTACATATATCATAGTAGGAACATTTTTAGGCTGCTTGTTTAGCGTGTCTCCATCAGAGTCAGTGCTGGTCAGGATATTAATATTAGTCAGGGCCTGTACGCAGAACCAGCACTTCTTATTTTTATCTCAGCGCACTGGGACTTTTTTTCCAGGGTACGATGAGTACCGGTACTATTACCGCTCATTTATTAGTGGAAATCTCCGAGATTTCTGCAAAAATATGTCCATCTCCAAGTAAACACCTGGGGCCTCATTTATCAACCGTACTTACGAACAGATCTGTGCGTATTTCGTGCGTAGGAACGATTTTACGGATTGTGTGGTATTTATCAATTTGTACTTGTGCGTGAAAACGTTCCTAAATATAAGAACAGCTGTTACCATGCGTAGGA
This sequence comes from Aphyosemion australe, assembly GCA_006937985.1. Taxonomy (NCBI): domain Eukaryota; kingdom Metazoa; phylum Chordata; class Actinopteri; order Cyprinodontiformes; family Nothobranchiidae; genus Aphyosemion; species Aphyosemion australe. Next base: position 47,349 of record SSNS01000499.1, on the reverse strand, counting down.
ACAGCATCTAGTGGTAGTACGGGGGAACAGCAATTCTGAAGGTCTCAGTGATCCACGCATGTTCCTCATCCACTAATTATTTTACCCAATAAATATTTATTTCGGTGGATAAACAGCTGTGTCACATTATTGGTGCTAAAACACCCGTGACCGACGGGAATCTGACATTGTAGAACGGCTGATTTCGTGTTATTTTGTAATCACAATGTTTACTCTTCCCATTCTTATGATGTTTTAAATAATTTTGTATTTATTTATTTATTTATTATGTTTTAATTTAATTTAATTATTTTGTCCTTGTGAAGCGCCTCGTGATTTTGCTTGAGATGCGCTATATAAAAGATTGTTTCTTATTATTATTATTATTGGAGGATTTAGCAGAGCAGAGTGCACTCCGGAGGGGACAGCTCTTCCGTGAGCGCAGCGCACTGATCCGATTCCAGTCCATATTCTATTTTACAAATAAAACAACCCTTCAGAACCTTCTCTGCTCCCCGATCATACATGCGTTGTCAAGTGTCCAGTGCTTCGATCTCGAGGTCAATAAAGTTTTTCTTTTATTCCGGGAAGAACCCAGGGAATCTCCTCCCGATCTGAGGACGTAGTGTGACCAAATATGGTTAATTGAGGGCGTTTCTGTATGTAAATGACAGTAAACGGCACGAGCACCTTGGTGCACACAGGTGGAATTTATTATCAGACGATTGCGGAGGAACGTGCGTACGAGAGGCCACCGCATGGTTCATAAATCAGACTTTTGACTGTTCGTACACACATTCTAAATTTCATCTGTAGGAGGGAATATAGGAACGTTTCTACGAACGTTCGACAAATGAGGCCCCAGGCATTCACAGTCCCCCCAGCGTCGCTGACCTGCCCCTCCCGATATGCAGAACACACGCTACAAGAGGGGCCACATTTTGCGCATTAGGATGCATTCTCTCCAAATGCGCAAAAGGCGCCTCACTTCCGTGAAGCGCGCCGCGTGTACAGCACCGTCAGCTCCTGTCAGCCCAGGCAAGAGGAGAGAGAGAAAAAAGACGAGTTAGCCGACACCGTGCACTTTCCCTCAATGACTGACAACACGCAGCATCTGACCAGCGTCAGATGTGCCGACAGACAGGTGGATCCATGGAGGTGGAGAGGAAATATAGATCAGGAGCATAAGAAAGTAAAATTCATAACCAGAGGAGTGTGTTGTTGGAACAAAAAAGAAAAACTTTGTGGGCATAAACATCCCAGCTTCTGTTCATGAGACAGAAGATAGGATAATTGTGTCTGGATGTGGAGAATAAATTATACAGCAGCCCTGGTTATCATTTATGAGAAGTCTTGGTAAATGCAGAAACATGCAGGGCTTTTATCATTTGATTCATAACCTATGTTTTTGTAATTGATGTATTCTGTTTGTTTTTGTAGCATCAAATTGATGGAGCTGAAAGAACTCTTTAGATGAGGAACAAGCCAATAGTTTGGAAACAGTGTGTAAGTAACAAATTATTCTCAAGGAAATGCAATGGCTATATGTCAGTATATATAATCATGTTTTGCTGCTGTTTTTACTTCCAGATTAGAGCTGGAAAGAGAAGGAAGGAGCTTTAGACCCGTATGATTCAGATTATGTACCTCCAATATCATTAAGGTATGTTTTATTATTGTTTTTTTTTAATATCGTAGTAACATCCCCACTCTCACTTTCTATTCACTGATTATATCACATTTATTTGTCTTGTGCAATAGGTGTGCATCACAGGAGAAGGTTGACCAACTTCCTTGCATTGGCCTGGATGAAGCTGACAATTATAACAATTATAATTATTATATAACAATTATAATTATTATATAGGCTAACAATTATATGTGCTATTTGAGTTTCACTCAATATGCTAAAATTCTGCTTACAATAGTGACCTGCACAGAACCCAACTCCAATTTTGCTGTACCCTGTACAATGACAATACAGGCTATTCTATTCTATTCTATTCTATTCTATTCTATTCTATTCTATTCTATTCTATTCTATTCTGTATTGGACATTGCTGATTGTGTGGAGGCAGATTTGGAAGACAATTTAGAAGAGCCATCAGCAGCAGGACTGACTCAGCTGTTGTTTTCATTCAGGAGTGTGCACGTACAGCATGCATGTCTCGTGCATGAGCTTACTATTGAAGCTGCAGTTATGCGTTTGGCCTGAGNGGCATTTGAGAAGTGGAAAATGCTGAGACAAAAGACCCGCAGTTGGCATCATTGTTGCTGGACAGGTAAGAAATTATTACTAACTACGTGTGGGGTAAGGGTTGTGGGTGCTTTCAAAGCAAACCGGGGCCTTACGTACGTCATAGTAGGAACGTTTTAGGATGCTTGTGTAGCGTGTCTCCATCAGAGTCAGTGCTGGTCAGGATATTAATATTAGTCTTATTCTTATTTTTACTTCTCAGAGCACTGGGACTTTTTTCCCAGGGTAGGATGAGTACCGGTACTATTACCGCTCATTTATTAGTGGAAATCTCCGAGATTTCTGCAAAATATGTCCGTCTCCAAGTAAACACATTCCCCCTCAGCGCTGCTGAACCGCCCCTCCCAATAGGCAGAACACACGCTACAAGAGGGGCCACAATTTGCGCATTAGGATGCATTCTCTCCAAATGCGCACCAGGCGCATTTGGAGAGAATGTGCACCAGGCACATTTGGAGAGAATGTGCCCTGCTCATACAGCACCGTCAGCTCCCGTCAGCCCAGGCAAGAGGAGAGAGAGAAAAAAGACGAGTTATCCGACACTGTGCACGTTCCCTCAATGACTGACAACACGCAGCATCTGACCAGCGTCAGATGTGCCGACAGACAGGTGGATACATGCAGGTGGATAGGCACAATAGACCAGGAGCAAGCACAAAGAAAGTAAAAGTCATAACCAGAGGAGTGTGTTGTTGGAGCAAAAAAAAGAAAAACTTTGTGGGCATAAACATCCCAGCTTCTGTTGATGAGACAGAAGATAGGATAATTGTGTCTGGATGTGGAGAATAAATGATACAGCAGTCCTGGTTATCATTTATGAGAAGTCTTGGTAAATGCAGAAACATGCAGGGCTTTTATCATTTGATTCATAACCTATGTTTTTGTAATTGATGTTTTCTGTTTGTTTTTGTAGCATCAAATCGATGGAGCTGAAAGAACTCTTTAGATGAGGAACAAGCCAATAGTTTGGAAACAGTGTGTAAGTAACAAGTTATTCTCATAGAAATGCAATGGCTATATGTCAGTATATATAATCATGTTTTGCTGCTGTTTTTACTTCCAGATTAGAGCTGGAAAGAGAAGGAAGGAGCTTTAGACCCGTATGATTCAGATTATGTATCTCCAATATCAATAAGGTATGTTTTATTATTGTTTTTTTTTAATACCGTAGTAACATCCCCACTCTCACTTTCTATTCACTGATTATATAAAATGTATTTTTCTTGTGCAATAGGTGTGCATCACAGGAGAAGGTTGACCAACTTCCTTGCATTGGCCTGGATGAAGCTGACAATTATAACAATTATAATTATTATATAAGAATTATAATTATTATATAGGCTAACAATTATATGTGCTATTTGAGTTTCACTCAATATGCTAAAATTCTGCTTACAATAGTGACCTGCACAGAACCCAACTCCAATTTTGCTGTACCCTGTACAATGACAATAAAGGCTATTCTATTCTATTCTATTCTGTATTGGACATTGCTGATTGTGTGGAGGCAGATTTGGAAGACAATTTAGAAGAGCCATCAGCAGCAGGACTGACTCAGCTGTTGTTTTCATTCAGGAGTGTGCATGTACAGCATGCATGCCTCGTGCATGAGCTTACTATTGAAGCTGCAGTTATGCGTTTGGCCTGAGGGGGCAATCGCGAGCATAAAAATTTTAAACTCCACATAGTCCCTTTAAAAAAAAATTTCTTTCAAGGTTAGAGGCCGTATACATGTGCCACCCTTGTTCAAACGTGTGCCACCCTAAAAAAAAATTCTAGACACGCCACTGATTTGCTGTTAGTGGGAATCTCACATATTCAGCCAATAAGGATGAGTTCAGTAGCGTTTTGTTGCTGATGGACAGAGGAAGCTGAGCGAGTGACAGCAGGTGTGGAAAAGGTGTGCCGATGCGCTGTCACAGAGCAGAGTAAACAGTACGACACATATCGAGGGAAAAACTTTAGATATTGGAGCGATCTGTGACAGATAGATAGTTACTTCTCTGTATTTTAGTGTTTTTATGTATAAAGGAGGATGAGAAGAATGGATATTCAGCAGACAGATCAGCTGTTTAGCTGGAAGACGGGAAAAGGAGACCCGCAGCTAGAATCTGAGTACAAAGCGGGTTTGAAAATATGTAGCGGATCAATTAAATGAGCTGACACTAAAACGAAGTGTTAACAGTAGCGATTTTTTCTCTTTTCAGCTTTGTTGGTTATAGCTGTCTGCTTTAAGTGACGTATGCTTTTCGGGGGTGCGCTAATAACGTAGCGTGTCCTGCTGGAGCGAGACGTCGTGCAGTCTGGCTCACTGAAATCTTGCGCCATTCAGTGTGCCACCTTTCTGGAGTTCTCACAGTGTGACATGAGCAGTCGTGTGAGACGGCCGAGAAACGCACAATGTGGTCCCGGCATTAGGAAGCAGTCAGCTGGTAAAACCCTGGGTCAGAACCAAACAGGGTGAAGCTGCTTTTAGCTACTATGCTGCACACAGATGGAATCAGCTTTCTCATGACCTCAAATGTGCCCCAACTCTATGAAAATTGAAAACTTTCATGTATTCATCAGCCTATGAATGAGTGTTTCTTATGCTGCACCTTCTGCACTGTAACTGCTCACCCTTTGTCCTTTTCTTTTTCATTTATAAATCTAAATTGAATTTGTATTTTGTTCTTGCCATTCTTGCTAAATGGAAAGCACATTGAATTGCCTCTGTGTATGAAATGTGCTCTCTAAATAAAGCTGTCATGTCCAGTCTATGTCCTCCCTGGCCCTTCCATATTTAGTTTGAATGCTTTAACAAGCATTCAAAGTATTGTTTTTCTCCTCCACTTTTTCAGTTTCCGTACGTTTTTTGAACTGTATCTCCTCCTACAGTTTTTCAGCTGTTTCAGCAAATTTTGTATCAAACCGTTCAGCTCGTTCATCTCTTTACCGGCAATATCTCTTGGTATTGATATCTTCAACCGTTTCTGATTTATTCAGCTTTTCTGCGATTTTTCAGCCCATTGAAATGAATGGAAAATGCTTAAAATCGCTCAATTTTTCACAAAATCGTTCGTCTTTTTAACCTCTTACTTGGCAGGGTTAATTTCAACCTAGAGACTTCATTCAACTTTTACCAAACTCAAAAGAAGTTCAACTATTTCAATTTTTTTCAGCTTCTTGATATCTTTTAGGGTTTTTCTATAATCACAGGTTAAACTTGTGGTACAATTTGGAAAAGTTCAGAAATTTCTCCTCCTCCCCCCATTCAAAAGAATAGGGCCCAAAACCGACTTTGCTCCACTTCAGGAAGTGTCCTGAGAGAACCGTAGAACCGATGAAAATTGGACTTTCTCTGGATGAAAGCTGACGGATTTTCCTCCGGTTGGAGCTATAATTTATGGACGCACTCCAAAAATTGTGGTCGTAGCGTTAATTTGTTCTGAGGTTTCCAGTTTTTTAAAATCTGTCATCTCCACTCTAACCTGAACATTCCGCACTCTAACATTTCAAGGTCAATTTTTCTGCAAACATTTTTTTTTTTACACCCACACCGTTTACAATACTTAAACAAATTATACCTCAAAAAGTAGGAATCTTTGTCAGCTTCGATGGGATGTGTTCATTTTAGCTGTAGGTGTCACGGTGCGGGCACTACAAGCCTCAGAAGGCCGACAGTGCCAGATTTTCTCCCATTGGCGGCCATTCAAATGATTCTCAGACTTTGTGCTTCGATCGCTGTCTGAGAGCTGAAATTGTCTCGTCATATCTCCTACAATATTCAACGTAGCCACACAAAAATTCACACAGAGCACCATTGAAGTCTTCAGCCACTTACGGTTTTGGAATTTTTCAAATCGGTGCAAGACTTTTCGAATGGTGATGAGACGTTTGAGGCCTCCAATCTGACGTTTGGAGCTGCAGATGAGTGTTTTCTGCAGTAACCGATGAATTTCTCTAAACAAAATTCTGCTACAACCACATCTTTTAGAGTTCATTCATAATTTTTCCAAAAACAGTAGATTTGTTTGTCAGGTTCGATGGGATGTCTTTGGTTTAGCTGTAGCTGTCATGGTCCGGGTGCTACAAGCCTCAGAAGGAGGAGTGAGCCAGATTTTCTCCCATTGGCGCCCATTATAACTAATATCATTTTCTGCTCCAGACAGCTGAAATCGTCTCCTCATATCTCCTACAAAATTCGACGTAGCCGCACAAAAGTTCACACAGAGCACCATCGACTCCTTCTGCTGCTGAGGCTTTTGGAATTTTTCTAATCGGTGCAATACTTTTTGAATAGTGATGAGAGGTTAGAGGCCTCCAATCTGTTTTTTGAAGCTGCAGATCAGCTGCAGTCGCCGATGACTTTCTCTAAAGAAAAATCTGCTACGACCACATCTTTTATAGTTCATGCGTAATTTTTTTCATAAACATAAGTTTTTTTTGTCAGCTTCGATGGGATGTCTTTGTTTTAGCTGTAGCTGTCACGGTTCTTAAGTTACAAGCGTCAGAAGGAGGATTCAGCCACATTTTCCTCCTATCTGAGGCCTTAATAAAAAAACAGGCATTTTCTGCTCCGGTCTCTGTCAGACATCTGAAATCGTCTCCTCATATTTCCTACACAATTCAAGGTAGGCACACAAAAATTCACACAGAACATCATCCACGCCTTCGGCCGCTGACGCTTTTGGAATTTTTTGAATAGGTGCAATACTTTTTGAAAGGTGATGAGAAGTTTGAGGCGTCCGATCTGACATCTGAAGCACAGATCCAAAGCCTTCCTCATTAAGGGGCCTGCCTGCTGCATCTAACAGCAGCAGACCAGTGGTGTGATAATGGAGCTTTCTGATTGGTTCAGACGTTTCCCGCTTTTTAGACTGTCTGAGAGCTGATATACGGAAAACCTATTTTAAGTACAATCCTACAGGAGACTTGTGGCTTCTCTATCAGTCTGTCTGCTTGTTTCAGCAAAACAGTATCATAACCAGCATCTGGTTTAAGACCAGAACCAGGATCAGAACCAACACCAGAACCAGGCCCAGACCAGAACCAGCATATGGATCAGAACCAGGGCTAGATTAGAACCAGGCCCAGAACACTGACCAAAACCAAAGCCAGAATCAATATTGTCTCTCTCTCTAGCTCTCTACACCCCCACCCCCCCACCCCCACCCTCGATAGGCTGAGAGTTTTCAAATCGCTTCTGGCTATACAGACATACACACCCACACATATTATACATCAAATCGATGAGCTTGGTCTCAGGAATCCACTGCTTATTTCAGTTCAGCTACTCAGCTATCAGTTTCAAAAGTCAGCATATCCTGCTAATTTCACAATTCAACAAATATTGAAAATTTAACTACTTATACTCAAATATGAGCTGTTTAAACATTTTAGCTGCTCAGTTTTTTAAACTACGTTTAGAGATTTCAGTTTTCTGCTGTTTAGGATTTTTTTCTCTATTCTCTACCTACTTTTCGGGCTTTTTAAACCTTTTTAGCAATTTTTGCTCCTAAACCTTCAAATACTTTCAGCACATTTTGACAATTAAGCTTAGTTTTAGCTTCAATTCAGCAGTTTCAGCTATCATTTTCAGCAATCAAGCATTATCTAGTTATTTATTTATTTTATTTTATTTAACCAGATGAGTCGATTGAGAACTCATTCTCATTTACAATGACGATCTGGCCAAGAGGCTGCAGCAACAGACACATAGTTAGCTTTACACAAACGGATAAGATAAAAAACAGATAAGATAAAAAAGATGCAGATAAAGATAAGATAAAACAGCTAGACATAAAGACAAAGGACTGTTCTCATATATAATATGTACAAGCCATCAAAACAGACTTAAAACAATCTTTAAGTACTCAGCAGCAGGCATATTGATCAGAAACTATTGACTGCAATGAATTATTGAAGGTAGATAATGGAACGTAGGTAGTGAGCTTTAGTGATTTTTGCAGTTCATTCCAGTCATTGGCAGCAGCAAACTGGAATGAGGAGCGGCCAAAGGAGGTGCGAGCTCTGGGAATAACCATAGAGATTAGGTTACTGGAACGTAAAATGCGCTGGTTGTTGGAAGTGATGAGTACTGAGCGAAGATATGACGGTGTTCTACCGATGATTGTTTTGTATATTAATTGATACCAATGTAACAACCTGCGGGAATGGAGTGATGGCCAGTTAACGAGTGAGTACAGATCACAATGATGAGTAGTGAAAGGGGCACCAGTGACGAAACGGATTGCTGAGTGATAAATGACATCGAGTTTATGAAGAAGGTTTTTGGAAGCAGTCCTATAAATGATGTCACTGTAATCTAAGATGGGAAGGATTGTCATTTTGACCAAGGTTTGCTTTGCAGAATGAGTAAAGGATGACCTGTTGCGGTATAGAAACCCAATCCTTGACTTGACTTTAGAGAGTAATGAATTAATGTGAATGTCAAATGAAAGTGTGCTGTCAAGCCAGATACCCAGATACTTATAGGAACTGACAAGTTGTAGTTCTGTACCATCCAGGGAAACAATACTAGAGTGGCAAGTTGATTGCGGTAAGTTACGGTTGAAGATCATGAACTTTGTTTTACTTGTGTTTAAATGAAGGTGAAGGTTGGAGAAGGCATGTTGAAGACAATTAAAGTTGTGCTGCAAGGAGGACAAAGCTGCATTCAAAGAAGAACTGCATGCATATAAAATGGTGTCGTCNNGGGAATAACCATAGAGATTAGGTTACTGGAACGTAAAATGCGCTGGTTGTTGGAAGAGATGAGTACTGAGCGAAGATATGACGGTGTTCTACCGATGATTGTTTTGTATATAAATTGATACCAATGTAACAACCTGCGGGAATGGAGTGATGGCCAGTTAACGAGTGAGTACAGATCACAATGATGAGTAGTGAAAGGGGCACCAGTGACGAAACGGATTGCTGAGTGATAAATGACATCAATATAAATTATGTCACCGTAATCTAAGATGGGAAGGATTGTCATTTTGACCAAGGTTTGCTTTGTAGAATGAGTAAAGGATGACCTGTTGCGGTATAGAAACCCAATCCTTGACTTGACTTTAGAGAGTAATGAATTAATGTGAATGTCAAATGAAAGTGTGCTGTCAAGCCAGATACCCAGATACTTATAGGAACTGACAAGTTGTAGTTCTGTACCATCCAGGGAAACAATACTAGAGTGGCGTTGATTGCGGTAAGTTACGGTTGAATATCATGAACTTTGTTTTACTTGTGTTTAAATGAAGGTGAAGGGTGGAGAAGGCATGTTGAAGACATATCCCATCTCCCTTGTCTCCGGTCCCTTCAATTATCATTCAGGTTTTTATTTTATTTCTCATTCCTTAAGTTCTGCCATGTCCATTCCCCAGCCCATTAGTGTTTTATTTCTCTTTAGTTTTCCTTTCCCCTTTTTGTGTATTTTAGTATTGCCAGGTCCCTGTAAGTTTAGTATCAGTGACCTTTGACCCCTGTGTTCCTCTTAGCTGTTCTCCCCATATTGGTTATCTTTCATTGTCCGCTTGTATTTAGTTCATCCCTCCAGTTTAGCTGTTGTCCTTGTGTCCCCTCAGTCATCCTGTTCCTCTTAGGTTTAGTGTTTTAGTCTTCAGTCAGTTTGGTGTTATTCATTCTCATAGCTTCCTTCCTGTGTTCCCCTCTGTTAGTTGCTTCTTGTATTTTGTTTATTGGTTCAGTGACTTAATTTATTTCTCCTGTATTCTGTTTATTCATTCTAGTATATTCTTTCAGCATTTAGTTTTAGTGTTTTAGGTTTCTCTCTTTATCTGGTTCAGTTCAGTCCTCTTGTGTTTTATATTGCTTCCCATCCTCAGGTAACTAGTCACACCTGTCCATCATCAATCAGTACTCATCACACCTGTTGCTTGTCTCCACTCACCACCTCAGTCTATTTAAACCCAGCTCAGTTCTCCACTCATGGTCGGTTCCTTGTGTTTATCTGTGTGTGTTGTTTGTATCCTGTTTGCTCCTGATGGTTTGCCTGCCTGCCTGCCTGCCTGCCTGCCTGCCTGCCTGCCTGCCTGCCTGCCTGCCTGCCCGCCCTAGACCACAGCTTTAAATAAAACTGATGACACACGGCCAATGGACGCACTTTTTAACTGCATTTTAGACATCAAATCCTGGATGGCAGAAAACTTTCTCCAGCTCAATCAGGACAAAACTGAAGTTTTAGTTATCGATCCTGAGGCTCAGAGAGAGAGAGACTTTTACCAAAATTACAATCACTGTCTTTTAATCCATCTCATCAAGTGAAGAACTTGGGCGATATTGCAGAGCCGCGTCAACCAACACAGCCCCACAACATCCAGAGCCTTAAGGAAATCCGGGCGGATCTCATCCACCCCCGGAGCCTTTCCACTAAGGAGTTTTTTGACCACCTCAGTGACCTCGGCTCCAGAGATTGGAGAGCCCAACCCAAAGTCCCCAGACTTTGCTTCCACCCTGGAAGACGTGCCGGTGGGATTGAGGAGGTTTTCGAAGTACTCGGCCCACCAATTCACAACGTCCCGAGTCGAGGTCAGCAGCACACCCTCCCCACTGTAAACAGTGTTGGTAGTGCACTGCTTTCCCCTCCTGAGGCGCCGGATGGTGGACCAGAATCTCTTCGAAGCCGTACGGAAGTCTTGTTCCATGGTCTCACCAAACTCCTCCCATGCCCGGGTTTTTGCCTCCGCGACCACCCGAGCCGCATTCCGCTTGGACAGCCGGTACCTATCAGCTGCCTCCGGAGTCCCACAGGCCAAAAAGACCTGATAGGACTCTTTCTTCAGCTTGACAGCATCCCTAACCACTGGTGTCCACCAGCGGGTTCGGGGATTGCCGCCACGACAGGCACCGACCACTCTGCGGCCACAGCTGCGGTCATCCGCCTCGACAATGGAGTCACGGAACATGGCCCATTTGGACTCAATGTCCCCTGCCTCCCCCGGGACACGTTCAAAGTTCTGTCGGAGGTGGGAATTGAAGCTCCTTCTGACAGGTGACTCTGCCAGACGTTCCCAGCAGACCCTCACAACACGTTTGGGTCTGCCAGGTCTGACCGGCATCTTCCCCCACCATCGAAGCCAACTCACCACCAGGTAGTGGTCAGTTGACAGCTCCGCCCCTCTCTTCACCCGAGTGTCCAAGACATGCGGCCGCAGATCAGATGAAACGACAACAAAATCGATCATCGACCTGCGGCCTAAGGTATCCTGGTGCCAAGAGCACATATGGACACCTTTATGCTTGAACATGGTGTTCGTTATGGACAATCCATGACGAGCACAGAAGTCCAATAACAGAACACCACTCGGATTCAGATCAGGGGGGCCGTTCCTCCCAACCACACCTCTCCAGGTCTCACTGTCATTGCCCACATGAGCATTGAAGTCCCCCAGCAGAACGAGGGATTCACCCGAAGGAGCGCTTTCCAGTACCCCCTCCAGGGACTCCAAAAAGGGTGGGTAGTCTGAGCTGCAGTTTGGTGCATAAGCACAAACCACAGTCAGGACCCGTCCCCCCACACGGAGGCAGAGGGAGGCTAGCCTCTCATTCACCGGGGTAAACCCCAACGTACAGGCACCAAGATGGGGGGCAAGAAGTATGCCCACCCCTGCTCGGCGCCTCTCAGTGGGAGCAACTCCAGAGTGGTAGAGAGTCCAACCCCTCTCGAGGAAACTGGTTCCAGAGCCATGCGTTGAGGTGAGTCCAACTATATCTAGTCGGAACCTCGCAACCTCACACACCAACTCCAGCTCTTTCCCCACCAGAGAGGTGACATTCCACGTGCCTAGAGCCAGCTTCTGTAGCCGAGGATCAGACCGCCAAGGTCCCTGCCTTCGGCTACCACCCTTTCCACACTGCACCTGACCCCTTTGGCCTCTCCCACGAGTGGTGAGCCCATGGGAAGGGGGACCCACGTTTCCTCTTCGGGCTGTACCCGGCTGGGCTCCATGGGTGAAGGCCCGGCCACCAGGCGCTCACCAGCGTGCCCCACCTCCAGGCCTGGCTCCAGAGGGGGGCCCCGGTGACCCGCGTCCGGGCGAGGGAACACTGCACCCATCTGTCAAACTCATCATAAGGGGTCTTTGGGCTGCGCTTTGTCTGATCCCTCACCTAGGACCTGTTTGCCATGGGTGACCCTACCAGAGGCATAAAGCCTCAGACAACTTAGCTCCTAGGATCATTGGGACACTCAAAACCCCTCCACCACAGTAAGGTGGCAGCCCAGGGAGGGGCATGTATTCTACATTATTTTAATATTTATTATAATCTTATTTATTATTTATTTACTACTTTTACTATTATATTAGCTCCTGTTATTTTATATTTGTCTTATATTAATATTTTAATCTTTCTTCCAGTGATTCCTCTGTGGGGGGCCCTCTGCCTTGGGGGCGGTGGTCGACTGTTGCTGCCTGGGTGCTTTCTGGGTAGTGCTTGGGTGGAGGTGGGGTCTGTGCCCTCCCTCTCCATTGCACCCTGTGTCGGTACCTCGGCTGCTGCAGTTGACCTACTGCTGCCGGGGAAGATGGCTCCTCTGATGGCGTTTCCTTGCCCTACCATATCTGGCTCACCTGAACTCAGCCAAATATCATTTTTACTGATGTTCTTAAGTGTGTGTGCATGTAAGTTAG
>SSNS01000499.1:0-20427 GCA_006937985.1 Aphyosemion australe | reverse complement strand
CAGTCTACCATGGAGCTTTAAAGGTTCATTATTAAAACGTTGACTCATCATTGTACTCTGGTGTTGGATGGTCTGCTTTGTCTCGTCGTAGATTAAACCACTGGTATGTTTTTATCTATAAAACTATTCTTGGTTTCCTTCCAACATACTTGCAGAAATACATTTCTCAAAAGACTACTGGAGGCTACTGTATGCGTTCACATGACTTGTTCCTTTTAAATGGGTTCACACTGAGTTAGGGAGAAAAGCATTTAGATACTCTGCTCCTTATTCATTGAATCAGCTCCAAAACCAGCTGAATATGAAAGAACTGGTCTCAGTGAATGAGTTTAAACGGGCATTAACCATTTAGATACTGAGACATCTGGGTGTAAATGCCATGATATATGATTTCTGTTATTGACTCTGCTGGTTGTTTTGCTGATGAGCCTAATGTTTGTTTGTTTTTATGATTTTTATGTTGATCTTTGTTGCTGGTTGAGCTGCTGCCTGTCTTGGCCAGGACACTGTTGTAAATGAGATTTTTAATCTCAAGGGTTTTCTTTCCTGGTTAAAGAAAGGTTACATACATACATGACAGAATGTTTGGCCTCAAGTCCTTTTTCTTTTACTGTCATTTTAAATTCAACATTTTTTAACACGAGTTTTGTCCACATCCTCAACATGCTTTGATGCAGAACTGGCTCCTTTTTCTCCCCATAGGCTCCACTCACATCCTCACTCCCACTAAATACCTGAAGGAGCTGCAGCACCCGGACTTCTTGGACCCTAACGCTCCACCAGAGGGCGCCGTGCAGCCACCTACAGAATGAAAAGACTTTTCAAAGTAAATATACAAGATGAAACATGCCTGGTGAATTTCCTACACATGCTTATAGGGAGCCCATTAGGGGTGGGTGCATTTCATCGATGTGGCGATGCATCGCAAAGCTTCACGTGAGGATTCAGAATCGATTAATGAACGTCGATGCTTAAAAAAATAAATAACGTGAAAGCTTTGTTGCAAAGCCGGTACTAAAAAAAATACACGTAACCGGAGCCTTAACAAATGTAAGTTATTTGTTTTTGTGTAAGGAAGATGCTTTTTACTGGCGCACAATGTGGTAATGGTGCTGTGGAGGAAAATAGAGGAACCAAAAAAACACGATGATCTTGGAACTAAGAATGACTAAACTCTCCAAGCGGAAGAAAAGTCCCACCATCCTGTTTATTCGTAGCTGTCTGCAGCGCTATGGAGCAGAGCCACAGCAGCTACCGGGACTCATGACGTTGTTGTTGCTTCGAGATTGCGCAACACACCGCTCCTGTACTATGGCAAGCCGTTGTAGTATGTAATTCACAAACACTTCTCTCTGTGAACGTAATTTAAACTGGACTATTGCCAACCCGTACATTATAGACATGCCACCATTACATTGTTACCAGTAGAAATGAAATGTTATTCAATATCTCAAAAGCTGTAAGACAGTTGAGGTGATAACATGTTGTTTTGCATGTTATTGAACTGTTTTCTAATAATGTTCTGTTGTTAAATAAAGTAGAGGAAGGAGAGAAAAAATGTTTCCCTAGCAGGTTTTAAATGTTTAAAGCTTTCCCTGATCGAAGTTAAGTTGGTCAAAGTGCAAATATTTACACAAGTCATACAGTCATAAAATAAGATTTTGTCTTTGAAAAATAGTTAAATGTAAAAAAAAAGTATTTAGTTACTGAGAGTAGTTTTAGAGGAACTGAGGTGATTGATAGGTTATTTATTTACAAATGTAGACAAAGAAGAAGACAATCAATCTCATATGAAAAAAGCATTAAAAATGTCAATAATCGAAGAATCATGGCACCAGTAATCGAATCGAACCAACAACCATTATAATCTAAGAATCGAAGCATCGAAGCTCCCATAATCGAAATAGAATCGGAACACCCCTAGAGCCCATCTACTTCCGGATCATGGTTCCCCAACTGCCAAAAACAATGAATAGGAGTCTATGGAGGGATAAAAGTTATTTTCTGATCTCGTTTGATGTGTGCCATAGATTTCACATATGATGTCCGTGAATTTTAAAGACACATTTTGATGTCAAGAAAGCGCCTTTTGAACGGCGGCAAAAGTTATTTTAGGTTTTGTGTGAAACGACGTATTGGAGTACAAATGAGTCCCACCAAATTGACATCATCAAGAAGAAGAAAATGGCTGAGTTTGGCGAGCTTCATATCCTTCATCCAGGATGACAGAAGGAGTATTAAACATGGAGAAAACCACTGTAAATCTGGTCATGTGGTCAGTAGCAGCTACGCTGGGGGAGAAGAGATTCTGCTGTGACGTTTGATTTGTAGTGTTTTTAATTACGAATTTTTACAAGCTAATAAATCTCAAAGTACGTGACAGACATGGTCGAAACAAACATATTACTTTTTAAACTGCAGTACAACGTGTGCGTGATCCAGGGCTTAAAGCAAAGCGTTTTAGAAAATTGCTTTTATCGCCCCGTTCGTTTTTGGTGTCAAAACGCGCGTTCAAGACGCACATTTTGGCAGACATAACACGCGTTTAGAGCACACGCTTTTTTTTTAATCCTTTTGGCTTGCCATATATTGCCGTAAAGCAACACCCAGTCAGTACTTCCGGAAGCTCAAAAACTGTATAGTGCGGTAAACAGACGTGAGACCCCCCAACACTATCACAGGTACAAAAATGAACATAATAGATGATAGTATGACACCAAAACTTTACAAAAAAGCATAATTTTAAGGTGTAAAAGTTGCGGAATGTTGCTTTAAAGTGCACTAGAATGCAGGAAATGACGTCTTCCTCATTAAATTCTTTCTGGGAGAGAACCATCAGACACCCCCCACCACCACACACACTTTTTGTATGCCTCGGTTTGTGGTGTGGTTCTATGATCGACCCAGTATATGTATAACTAGTCTGCTACCTGTTAGTTTAAAAGTAGGATTAGTCTCAAGTTCAGGTGGATGATGGTGTCTATTCTATTTTATCTACTAAACTGGTAAATGTGCAGGAGAATTCAATAGAATTTCAGTTTATGCAACATAAGCACAGGTTATTGCATGTTTATATTGTAGGGGAAAGACACATGGCACATGTGAAGTCTTGTTTTATTCATTTATACTCTTACATCAGTAGATGCCCAACCTGACTCACTCTTGGTGTTTTGCATTAATTGGGTGGTGGCCTGGGATGGTTTCAAATTTCCAGCCTGAATTACTGTCCCAGTCCACCCCTGCATTCAGTGCTTATCAATATCAGTACTCTGCTTCCCCCTTCTCTCGATCTTAGATCAGATCTATTTGTGATCATTACAACTCTTTTCACGCTAGTATTTGGCAATTCGTTAGGCCAGCATTCGGGGGTGGGGCTAAAGCAGCACTTGAACCCCCCAGCCGAATGAGAAGGAAATCTGTTTCAAAAGCTTCTTATATAAAACAATGCCACCAACTTGCTGCAAAGCTGAGGCGGCCTCTGGGAGCCGTCATTTATAAGAGCTCAGACTGTGGCGGTAATGTGGCGCGATCATGTCCTTTCTACAAAAGAATGTGTGATGGCGGCATAAAGGGGGTATGGGGGCAGTCTCTGCGCTGTCACAGACTTCCGTTTATCTTGGACATAACTTGCTTTTTATTGCGATCGAAGCTGCGCTCCTTAAGTTTTTTTACAAGCAGCTCCTAAAGGTGTGTGTCCTCCACCGTCCCCGTGAACTGTCAGATGATCTGAGCTCCAGCTCTAATGGAGAGAAGCTCTTGGAGCTCTGCATCGCTCCAGTTCATGGTAAATGGTAAATGGCCTGTATTTGTAAAGCGCCTTCTTAGAGTTCTACAACCCCCCAAGGCGCTTCACAACACAATCAGTCATCCACCCATTCACACACTGGTGGGGATGAGCTACAATGTAGCTACAGCTGCCCTGGGGCGCACTGACAGAGGCGGGGCCTGCCGTACACTGGCGCCACCGGTCCCTCCGACCACCACCAGCAGGCAAGGCGGGTTAAGTGTCTTGCCCAAGGACACAGCGACAGACTGAGCGGCTTGCGAACCTGCTGCCTTCCGATTGCACCATCGCCCAGTCAGTTTATCAACTCAGCTGGTTCTGTTTACAAAAGCAAAACTTATGCTCGTGTTTACTTTCATTTTCAATATAGTTTCTGGCCGGAGCTCGGCAGTAATTCATCACGTGGTCATGACACCACCCTCTGTTGCGACAATGCATAATGTGCGTTTATAAGACCGGCGCTATGGTAACATTACCATCAAGCGTGGCGGATGAATGCTGCAAAGTTCCTGCATCGCCATGCCATCATGGTGCATTCATAAGACACACCATGGCGGCAGTGTTACGCTGATTCGTCAGCATGGTGTGTCGTCTAAAAAGGGCATATGTAACCTTCCTTCCAACATGATTGAGATGTTGGACTGTTTTGTGTCTATTTCACTGTAGAATTCTTACATATTACTCCTTTAAACTACATTTTCAGAGCTTTCTACCAAGCTGCTGAGTGCCTGTTCACAGTAGTGCCCTAAAACCCTGCTGGCTTCATCTAAAGCACCTTATTACAGAATGGTGATATACTGTTTATTAACAGGTTTTGTTCACAGCTTCTTGGTCATTCATCTTGGCCATGTGAATTCATGCACAGGTTGCTGGTGAAGGTTCTCAGTCATCCAGGTCATGGTAATCCTAGGGGTTCAAATGAAGGCAACTGGACTTCTTTGGTTTCTTGACATAGAAACCTCAAGAGCCACGAACGAATTAGACAGACCCACTTCACCATTGAGGCCTTTACCCATAGGATATCAATCATCACCCAGAAGCTTTCTGAACTTCTCCCTAGCACAGTGTTAGAGGAAGTGTCCAGCTTCACAGAAAAGGCTCAACTAGCACAGCACAGGAAGAGCAAAGAACGGCAACAACGCAAATTCCAAAACCTACAGCCAAAAACATCAGGACTAATTGGACCACCACCAGATGACACCAACCAGATGGACATCCAGGAACAGTGGGTGAAGAACTTATCAGACAAAAAACTCACCCAAACAGAGAACGATGTTCTAGCCAAAGGACTCAATTTTGCCATCTCCCCACAACACATCCCCACAGTTGATTTCATCACGGCAACAGAATCTGCTATAAGGAACAACAACCTAAGGGAAGCAGAAGCTGAAGAACTGAGGATCAGGGTTACAGCAGCAGTCTCTAATGCAAAGACTCCTCCTTCTAACTTGTCCCCACAAGAAAGAAAAGCCATCTCCTCCCTCAGCAAAGACCAGAACATCACAAGTCTACCGGCAGACAAGGGACGTTGTGCGGTTATTCTGAATACCACAGACTACCACAACAAAGTCATCGCACTTCTGAGCGACAGCACCACGTATGAAGCACTGAAGAGGGACCCGACAAGTGGATACAAGAAGAAAATCACGGACCATTTACAGAAGCTGCTAAAGGACAAAGTAATCAACGCTCTTTTTACTACAAACTCTATCCAGGAGAAGCCACCCCATGTATATATGGTCTTCCGAAGATTCACAAGGAAGGAACACCACTCAGACCCATCAGCAGCAGCATCAACTCGGTCACATACCACATTGCAAAATATCTCTCCACCATCTTGGCCCTGCTGGTTGGAAAAACCTCACATCACATACAGAACTCAGTGGATTTTGCCAGAAAAGTTCAAGATCTCAAACTGGCTCCAGGTGAAACCATTGTCTCGTTTGACGTCACTTCACTCTTCACTTGTATACCCACAGCTGAAGCAGTAGAAGCGGTCAGGAATAGGCTGGAACAAGATGATTCCTTAACCAAGAGGACAAAACTGACTCCAGACCAGAACTGCACCCTCCTAGACCTTTGCCTTTCCACCACCTATTTCAAACACAACAAGTTTTACCGGCAGAAACATGGATGTGCCATGGGCTCCCCAGTATCACCTATTGTCACCAACATCTACATGGAGGAAGTGGAAACCAGAGCATTGAACTCCTACAATGGAACACCAAGTCACTGATTCAGGTATGTGGACGACACATGGGTCAAAATTCTCACACAGGAAGTAGAAGGCTTCACCAGTAGAAGGCTTCACCAGCACAAATAACGCCGTGGACAAGAACATCAAGTTCACCAGGGAGGACACACACAACAACAAACTGCCCTTCTTGGACTGTGCTGTGCAAATTGAACAGGATGGAAGTCTCAGCATTGAAGTCTACAGGAAACCGACCCACACAGACCAGTATTTGCATTTCGACTCACATCACCCACTGGAACACTAAATGTCAGTTATCAGGACTTTACACCATCGGGCAGAGAATATTCCCACAGAGACTGAGGGAAAGCAAAAGGAAGAGAAGCACATCAAGGAATCTCTCCAAAACTCCAGACACCCTAATTGGGCACCCCTGCTTTAAACTCAACAACACCCTCAGACAGAGGCTGGTCCATCCTAAAGACAAGACACCCAAACAGAAGCGTAGCGGCGTCGTTTATGCAGTCCAATGCAGTGAGGACTTTCCAGACCTTTTCATAGGGGAAACTAAACAACAACTACACAAGAGCATGGCACAGCACAGGAGAGCCACCTCTCCAGGCCAAGACTCTGCAGTCCACCTACACCTGATGGACAAGGGACACACCTTTGAAGATGACAAAGTCCACATTCTGGACAGAGAAGATAGATGGTTTGAGAGAGGAGTGAAGGAAGCTATCTATGTCAAAATGGAGAAACCATCATTATAGAGGAGGAGGGCTCAGGTTTCACCATTCCAGCACCTACAATGCAGCTTTGAACCCAATTCCCAAAACAGTTTCAGTCTAGTTCACACCCTCCTGCATCTGATCAACACAACGACTCCCGCACAATAGAGGCTAACGACTCCTCAGGAGGTAGGGAGGAGGGGTATTCACAGGTAGTTTCTGCTCGTTAAACATCAACAGACAGCTACAGTTTGTAAGATCGACCCTCCCATATTCCAGTCAGAACTGACAAAGCTCCTGGGATGAGAAGCGAAACGTCTTCAAGAAACCAAAGAAGTCCAGTTGCCTTCATTTGAACCCCGCTTGGATTAATGCACAGGTTGGATATCAGCATATCCGATCTGAATACTTTCATACTTTACATATTTGTATTTATGCATCACTATTGACTAACCTGATTTAACCTTGGTTTTCTTCTGCTAGGGGTTTTCCCCATAATGCCAGTGTATAATTAGCACTGTTTGCTTTGTGAATCAAATGCTGATGTTGAGCACATAACAGGAACAAACGATGCTCAAAGTGCTGTAGCTCAGGAGGTAGAGCGGGTTGCCTTGTGATTGGAGGATTGATCCCAGGGTATTCTGCTGTTGTGTCCTTGGGCAAGACACTTCACTCGACTTGCCTGTGTTGGTGATGGTTAGAGGAACCGATGGTGCAAAATGGCAGCCTCTTCTCTGTCAGACCGCCTCAGGGCGGCTGTGGCTATGCAGTAGCTTACCATCACCGGCAGTGTGTGAATAATGGTGAGCACTTTGAGTGACTAGAAAAGAGCGATGTACATCTATTAATAATATTATTTATATCTGGACCTGCGTTACTAAGGCTTTGATAGAACACGTGTCTCTGAGCAGGTAACTAAATCCTGATTTTTATGTTTTCTTGTGTTTTTCAGGATCAGCTGATTTTTTTATTTTTGCCCCTTCTCAAGGTTCTGAAGAACCTGGGAGAACGAAGAGCCTGGAAGTTCACCTCTGTAGTACTCCCTCCTTAGTTCTACAAACAGCAACCCACCCCACTCAGAAACTTCTCCCTGAGTCTGTGTGGTTATCCACCAGCTTTAGTTTATGAATGTGTTTTTACAGACTGTTAGAGATAAAAGTCTCTTTAATTTAAAAACTGAACTTAAATGTTAGAAAGGATAACTGGATTTTAGTTCAGTTCATTTAGTTTTATTCTATAGTTTGTTCCTAATAATTTATCTTAAATAAATTTGAGCTTGTTGTGTTTTTTCACACTGTAAATGAGCAGAGGTGTAACTCCTGCTTATAGTGATGAATAGGTGTGTCCTCCAGTAACATCTTCCCTCTAGGTCCCTTCTGTTCATCATGATGCTGTTATGGTTGTATATTGACTCTTTACTGTTTGTGTTTGTATGTCCACATACATGAACAGTATACAGCACATGTTCAGCTAATAAAGTGGTTTCTATAGGAAACTCCTGGTTTGGTTGTTTTCACACCTCACAGCTCAGGCTGCTCACAACTGATATAAAACTTCACAACCTTTTCCTGGTTTCAGAGAGAGACAGATGGGTGGGTAGGTAGGTCGATGGATGGACAGACAGACAGACAGGTAATATGAAGGAGCAGCAGCTCTACTCCAGGTCTCCCTCTTCACCACAGATCAGTTCGGCGTCTGCAGTACCTGTCATCTCCCTCCTCCCTTCACGCATGAACAGATTCAGATTTATTGGCCAAGTAAACTAACATTTACAAGGAATTTGGTTTGGGTAGATGTTAGCTCTAAAAAAAACATACAACAATAAATGAGAATGCCTTCTATTTGTCAGGGAAGAAGCACATACGCTTTAATCAACATTAAAAGATTTAACAAAGAAACCATAAGCAATAAAAGATAAGAAATGTATGCAAGTAGAATAAATAATTAAAAAATGTATTAAAAGCATGACAGAATAAACAAAATGGTAGAGAGATTGTGGTAGCCAACTAATTCACAGATTCAGGAGAGTAATGGCAGAGGGAAAGAAGCTGCTCTGTTAGTTTTTATGTGCAGCGATCTGCCGCGCCTGCCAGAGGGGAGGAGGTTGATGCAGGGTGTGTGGAATCTTGGATGATGTTCTCCTCCCTTTTCCTGGTCCTGCTGGTGTACATCAACATCAACTCCTGGACAGAGGGCAGATGGGCATTGATCATTTTTTTCAGCTGTCCTAATTGTGCGCTGCAGTCTGCATTTTTTCCTTTTTGTGGCTGACCCAAACCACACAGTGATGGATGAGCATAGGATGGGTTCAACAGTAGCAGTATACAGTCGTGGCCAAACGTTTTGAGAATGACACAAATATGGGAAATTGGAAAAGTTGCTGCTTAAGTTTTTATAATAGCAATCTGCATATACTCCAGAATGTTATGAAGAGTGATCAGATGAATTGCATAGTCCTTCTTTGCCATGGAAATGAACCTAATCCAAAAAAAACCTTTCCACTGCATTTTATTGCTGTCATTAAAGGACCTGCTGAGATCAGTTCAGTAATGGTCTTGTTAACTCAGGTGAGAATGTTGACGAGCACAAGGCTGGAGATCATTATGTCAGGCTGATTGGGTTAGAATGGCAGACTTGACATGTTAAAAGGAGGGTGATGCTTGAAATCATTGTTCTTCCATTGTTAACCATGGTGACCTGCAAAGAAACGAGTGAAGCCATCACTGCATTGCATAAAAATGGCTTCACAGGCAAGGATATTGTGGCTACTAAGATTGCACCTAAATCAACAATTTATAGGATCATCAAGAACTTCAAAGAAAGAGGTTCAGTTCTTGTTAAGAAGGCTTCAGGGCATCCAAGAAAGTCCAGCAAGCGCCAGGATCGTCTCCTAACGAGGATTCAGCTGCGGGATCAGAGTGCCACCAGTGCAGAGCTTGCTCAGGAATGGCAGCAGGCAGGTGTGAGCGCATCTGCACGCACAGTGAGGTGAAGACTTTTGGAAGATGACCTGGTGTCAAGAAGGGCAGCAAAGAAGCCACTTCTCTCCAAAAAAACATCAGAGACAGATTGATCTTCTGCTATAAGTAGTAGCCCAAAAACACAGCCATGAATAAAGAATGGTACCAAAACTACAGCAACTTCTTCCAACAATTTAGCAACAGTTTGGTGAAGAACAATGCATTTTCCAGCATGATGGAGCACCGTGCCATAAGGCTAAAGTGATAACTCAGTGGCTCGGGGACCAAAACGTTGAAATTTTGGGTCCATGTCCTGGAAACCCCCCAGATCTTAATCCCATTGAGAACTTGTGGTCAATCCTCAAGAGGCGGGTTGTTACAACCCTGTTGGTGTTAAGCGTTGTGTAGGGGAACATAAGAACCAGGAAGAGGAGGATGGTATCTAGAACAGGAGTGTTTTATTAAACAACCCAAAATAAAAGGGGAAACACAAATTCTCAGCCCTAAAAGGGGGAATAAACTAACTAAAGAGCTGCTCGAACCGAGGATAAGAAAACCGACGCAGGGACTAAATGAAAACACCCGAGGCAAAAGGCCTCGGGGAGGAAGCGAAGTATGAAGTCGGATTAACAGAAAAACCCCAAAAGGGGAGCCGGAGTAACTCGATGGCTGAGTCACTATAACAAACTCTCAAACTCGGAACAAAAAGGACTCAACTAACAAAACGGGCACAACTCAAATTCAAGCTCCTAGAGCAGACTAAACGAAAACGGTTATTAAAACAAAATGGGTATAAAACCCCAAGGCCACTGCCAATCACTATCAAAACCGTTTGTAGAGCGCACGAGGAGAGAACAGGTGGTTAGTCTGGTAGTCTCTCTCCCCCCGATGGTGTGGCAGCTGCAGCCTTTTCACCCTGCGTCCTTTCTGTTTACAATCATTAGCATTAATGCTACTAGAATCAGCGTTACCCTCAGTCTTAAACTGAAGATTCTCCTCTAAGTGCCAAGTTTACGCAGTGATTTGCCGACTTTGAAGTCCAGAAATTGAGATTTCAACCGCTCAGTAGTCCGTCCGCGGCTGACATGGAAAACGCACCAACCAAGTTCCATAACGAGCTGATTGAATTCCAGTTTAGCGACACGCTCAGGTCAGAGTCTGACTCTGTGGCTGCTGCACTTTTTATCTCTCCTCCCTGACCCAACTCCGGCCTTAGCCGCTCAGATTCTCTCCATGTCCAGCAGCACTTATCTATGAGAGCAACTGTTGTTTATGATGAAGATGAACAGAACAACACAGGAGTCTCACTGATGAACTCCTTCCTCAGCTCAGAGCCTAACCCCAGAGATGCAGGTATCTGGCTGGAATGTGTGAGCATCAGAGTGGAGCAAACTGAGCTTGAAATATTTTGTTTTCATGCACTTTATCTGCTCAAAAGCATGAAAGTTAATAGGTGAGATATTTTCATATAATATAATGGCTATTTTTGGTTTTTGTTGTTGGCCTGTGAAAAAAGAATAAACATGCTCTAAAATGGGAACTGGACAGACTACAGACTGAAGAATAGTATAGAAAATCCCTTTTTTGTCCCTCAGTGGGGAAACTTTGGTGTTACATCAGTGATAACATTCATTACAGGAGCAAAACAGGAGAGTAAAAATAAGAATAAAGAGTAAACAGACAAACTTAAAAGGTTCAAAAGTTTAAAAATTCTAAAATGCTGAACATATACACATTTT
Source organism: Aphyosemion australe (assembly GCA_006937985.1). Classification (NCBI taxonomy): domain Eukaryota; kingdom Metazoa; phylum Chordata; class Actinopteri; order Cyprinodontiformes; family Nothobranchiidae; genus Aphyosemion; species Aphyosemion australe. Next base: position 9,022 of record SSNS01000499.1, on the reverse strand, counting down.
AGGGAACAAAAAGAGTAGAAAAAATAGAGACATAAGTAACGCATGATGTGTTTTATTTCAAATTTACTTGCTCGTGTGTAATTTGGTCATACCAGATTCAGTGTTTATGCAAAAGTTTCTTTCCAATTGAATAACAACACATATCTGTAGATAAAGGTAAATGTGCACATTTGTCGTCACTTTTCAATAAATATTGAGTTTGGCCCGCGACTTCGTCCCAGTTTTCATTTCGGCCCAGTGTGAATTTGAGTTTGACACCCGGATCGAATTGGTATCAGGTCCTTGGCGACAGTTGGTTCGTTTGGAAGAGCAGTTCCTCCAGTCGGCGGTACGAATCCTGCTCCTAGTAATCTGTCGTTCTGTACACTTTACCTCCTTTCCCCCAGTAACAACATCGTTGTTGCTTGAACGCCTATGAATTGTCGGTGGTGGGCGATAGTTAAATAAATATATTTTTCTTTATAAAGCACATCTTAAAAATCAGGGTAATGACCTCTGGCACATAATAATTAATAAAATAAGCACTGCGTTATCATTCTATCAGTATCATGGTGTCTTTTTTTTTTTTTTTACAGAAATTATGTTATTCGTACAGCTCAAGCCTTATATGATTTATTGGGCAACAAGTTATCATTGGCCCCAACTGCCTCACAAGGGACTGGCCAGAGTGCAGGTCAGAGCATGCCAGTTGTGGCAGTAGGCAGCGGCCAAACTACTGTACCCAGTGCTCCTACAGTGAGGCAGGCCTTGAAAAGGTGATGCATTTCTAATTTCATACATTTGGCAAGACATGATTAAAATATTGGTCTAGATTTCCAAAAATCTTAACAGAACGCAAATCGTGTTAATTTATGGCATAAATGTGTAGTGGTAATAAGGGGTGCCTAATCTAAAACAGCTGTATGACCAGCTCACAAATGGATTCTAATGAATAAATATTAATTTAGAAAACCTTGTGTAAAAAAAAACAACCTTAAATTTACACAACAATTATAGTGCTGTCCAACAAGTTTATGAAGTGATCTATGACTGTTTAATCTGCAACATAATTTTTTACTGTATACAATGCGGAGTCCTTGCTTAATCTCTCTCTCAGCAAGTAGTCCTTGACCTGATAAACATTGTATTTCCAGTTTAAAAAAAGAAAACACACACTTTTTGCTAACATATTTCACTTATTCCCACACCAGGCCATTCCCACATATCTTCAGTAAACCTGCTGATCAGCCAAGGGGGAAAAGACGATTCCACGCTCCTGCCACTTGCGTTGTGAAAACAACAAACTTTCATGTATATGTCCTTCCAAGACCCTCTGAATTCACACCAAAGGGCTCAGCAGAGGAACTACAGCTTGCCACTGCTGGCCTTGGGTAAAGGATTATACGTTTATCAGACAACTGGGGACACAGTCAGGTAATTATTCTATGCTTAAATATGAATACATTTTGATCAGTTGCTGTATTGTTGGTTGTTTTCTCACAAATTTTTAATTTTTTAAAGATTGAAGCAGAACTTTGGAAGGAATTTCCCAAACTGAAGAGCTTGAAAGGAGGCTGGATGTTTTACAAGTCCACAGGTAGGTTTGCAAATCTCAAGTGATTACTATTTTATTTATTTATTTCATGTTAAAAGCCCCAGATAGGGGCGTTGGTGGCTTTGTGGTCGCGCAAGTGCCCCATCTACAAGGATGATGCCACAGCTGTCCAGGTTGAACTTGAGTCATGTGGCACTTTTTGGATCCATGTCTCTCCACCTGACTTCCATTCATGCTCATCTGTCCTGTCAATTAAAGACTTAAGAATATCTTCTTTTTTATTTAAAAAGCCAAAGATAACATCCTTCTCCTTCTTTGAATTAACCATTCACACCACTCAAATAATTTAGAGGTACATTAAATATATTCTTGACAAAAACTTACTTGCCTGATATTATTTGTTAGGGATTTCCTCAATCAACCTAACTACCTGAAGCTGAAGAGATAAGAGAGAGACAAATGAACCACACATAACCATTTGCAAAGGGTGACAGACCAACCCGGAGACAGAGTATGGTCTGCCCCGAGCGGCTGCCAATAGAGTTTATTTAAAGTGTGAGATAAGGCAGTGGGTGTGTTTTACAGACATGATGTATGTGTGTATGTGTGAGATTCAGAGATGAGGAGTAAAGTAAATGGAGTAGTACATCACATAGAAATTTCTATAACATAATCCCTCTTGTGGTATGGTATTAATACATAACATGCATGAAATTTCATCCACTTACATAACTTGTCACCATTTTCTATGAAAGCTGCAATAATCATGACTTTAGGGAAGCGGGAAAGGATAGAACCAGAACAGGTGCTCGTCATGTAAATCAGAAATTCCAACTCGGTACAAGGAGAGCAAAGCAATACACTAAAAATAATCGGAACAACAGTGGAATCAAAATAATAAACCACGGTACAGAATGTGAAATCAGTAGAAGCAATCACATGATGGTAAATGACAGCACATGAAGCTGCAGCCGAGCTGCAGTCAGAGATCAATACTACAATTCTAAAAACGTCATCCCAAGCATCGTTCCAGTAAAAACGTAGAGTAAAAATCATTAATTACAGTTGGGATACCGGAATACCGGTCAAATCAGATACATCAAAATCAGCAGGAGCGGCAGGTTCGTGAGTCAAAACAGCAGAATAGTGAACAAGCGAAACATTAATCATATAGGTGACACAAATCTTGATACATGGTACAATGCAGCATGAAAACATAGCAAGAAAAACAAGAAAAATAATGACAGGAATATCGTAGCAATAAATTGTACCAGGAACCGGAATTCATCCATTCCCAGAAGGTGAATCCTCTTGGAACACTGAGCTCTTCAGCTTTCAATGGGAATATTGGCTCTAGGTGACCTTCTAAAGCAAATAGAATAATTTTCAGGAAGCAAGTGTGTGTCGATTGTAGCTATGGGTTGTGTGAGTGAACCTGTGGGGTCTGCAAAAATGTCAGTACTATTGATTCTAATCAAATTATCATGCCATGATGAACACTGTGCCAGGGCAGTGGTGTCTGTGCGTAACCAATGATCATTTGGGTCAGTGGAGTGGTGTGGATGAGCTAAGCCATATAGAATACAAAAAACATCAACTGAACTTAACGCTTCAGGCCTTAGTAGTGATGACTCTTTGAGGGAGTGTGGTATCAGCAAGCAGACGTAGCACGACGCGTTGACTTTTTGCTGCTCGGATGACGGCAGTGACCGATGCAAACCAGGAGTTCCCTTCCAACAGTGGTGTGTCCAGACGAAGTCCCTGTGTCCCATGAACCGTGAAACCAGGGTGCAGTTCGGGTGTGTGGGTTCGGATTCTCCATCCTGATCTGGAGTCTCTCTTCCGTCTTGTCTTCCTGTGACGTCCAAACGGGTCCGCGAGTGCGGGTGACGGTCCATCACGTCGGTCTGTGGGCAGGGTGGAGCCCCGTCCCATCATTGGTGCAGGTCCAAGCTCCGTTCCATCTCCAGTGCCCCAGTTAGCTGCTGCTGTTCCAAACCATCCGTCAGGTGCTGAGAGGCGGGCCACAGAAGAGGCCACATTCATGTAAACCATCGTCATCATCAGAGTGAGGCATCCTGTATGCCTGTAGCAGACGACCCTCTTCACCGGGTTTGAGACGCTCTTGACCTGTTGTCATGAGCCCCTTTGAAGCCCGGACTTCGTTGCTGCCCTAGTGGCGGTTCCAAATCCAGTTGTCTCGTTTAAGCACTTTGATCAGGACCCAATTTCCTGGTTTCACGACCTGTGTGGGTGAAAAAGCACAAGAGGGTTCTGCGAGGTCATTGTATATTTTGACTTGTTTCCTCAGAAAACATTGTAATCATCCAGTCGGCAAGGGTATTTTCTCTGTCACTGCAGTCTACTGGGCTGGTGATGTATGGGAATGTCACATTTCGTTGTAGGGAACGGAAACCACAATCCCCAGTGTTTCAGAGCAACTAGTCATCACCTCATTAACAAAAATGTGTTCCATTGTCTGACCTGATAACAGAAGGAATTCCATAAGTAGGAAAGAAATAGTTGCATAACACCTTTGCCACTGTCAAAGCGTCACATTTATTTTACAAATTTACAAATCAACACTTCCTACAATAGTCTTTAGCCAAAGAAAAGTTTACAGTGTGGAAAGACATGTTTATCAACTGTCCCATCCCTCCCGCAGAAACACGAATCAGCCGCGACTCAGCAGTGCTGCAGTCGCAAACAGTGATTTGGGAAAAATGGGCTTGTTATTTACATATAAGACATCATCTATCGAGATAGGGTTAAACTTAATCCAGGATTTCTGCTCCTGGTCAGTGGCTGAAACCTGTGCGTCACGCAGGATCTCATTTGTCAGAGCCTCTGTGAAGTAAAACAAAGTCTCCGGCAGAGGGAGCTCTTGAGCTGCAGACTTTGAACTCTGGTCAGCAAAAGTGTTACCCCTGGAGACCTCTGAGTCATCAGTCTGCTGAGCCTGGCACTTGCACAAGGCCAGGCGATTTAGGAGCTGGACCACTTCCAGCAGCTCCAACAGTTTTGAAGCGTGCGTCAGTTGCTTGCCACTGGGCGTTACCATGCCGCGATTCTTCCATATTTCTAGGGACTGGGTTAGTTGGCTGACCGCTGCTGGTTGAGTGACATGACAGAGTCTGTGTGGGGGTTGGCCTGCAGGTGTTGATGTTTTGGATGGGAGTGGGGATACAGATTACTATTTGAATGGGACTGATTGATCAGTGAGCCATCTAATGTCTAAATTACCAAACGTTTGGTTAATCCGAGTAACTTTGACTTTTCTAAGTCCTAGAGGGGGGCGGGGGTTGGGGGGAGATGATATTACTAAATCCTAAGTTAAAGTTGTACAAACAGAGAAATTCATCAACTTAAGCATTTTAGATTCAGAGACTGATATCCCAAAACAAGTATCTTTCTGCACCAATTTTGTGTACAAGAAAATAATCCATTTGTATAAATTTCTAATAAATTTGTTACCACGGTAGAGGGGGAGCTGCATTGAGTCCGGACGATGTCCTTGGCACCAGCCATTGTTTAACTGCTCTGTACCAAGACGTCGAGGCAAAATAACAAACAGGCCTGAATAAAACAGCTGCTCAACCTTGGAGCAGCCTAAAATGTCTACATAGAATAAATATAAATTTGCAGAGACAAATAACCCTGAGATTTAATTATTGACCATTAAATTCTCTGATACAAGAAGAAACGTGACAGTGTGACTGAAACAATTTAAAGTGAAATCATGTAGTCTGAAATGAGCCTTGGAATGTGTGTGTGTGTGTGTGTGTGTGTGTGTGTGTGTGTGTGTGTGTGTGTGTGTGTGTGAGAGAGAGAGAGAGTGGGTGAGTCAGTGGACTCTGACATTTGTGGTTTTATGACGTGGTGTGGTTAACTGGACATGTTTGAGGTCTTCTAGCTGTGGTTGGATGTTTTGGGACTGTTTGAAGGCCCCGTGGAAGATTTGTGTGGTTTATTCGGACGGATGCGATAAAGATTATAAATTTACAGTATCCTTTGTATTTATTTTCCCCCGCTAAACAACTGTAATTCTTTCCTTCCTTTACTCTGGAAGACTGTGTGAATTCTGCCACACAAAGCTTCCCTTATTGTTGGAAAAAGTCCTTGAAGGGTTTAATCTTGAAGATAAGAGAAATGTGTTCGTTTTCTCCCCTCTCAGCTCCTCACACACTTCAGCTGACTGGGGCCTCATTGTCCTTGTGCCAGACAAACATGGCTCTGTTTCATTTAGCTTTCCCGGCATATATCATACTGATTGTCATCCATCCATCCATCCAATTTCTGCCGCTTATCCGGAGTCGGGTCGCGGGGGCAGCAGCCTAAGGAGGAAGCCCAGACCTCCCTCTCCCCAGCCACTTGGGCCAGCTCCTCCGGGGGAATCCCAAGGCGTTCCCAGGCCAGCCGAGAGACATAATCTCTCCAGCGTGTCCTGGGTCTTCCTTTGGGTCTCCTCCCGGTTGGACGTGCCCGGAAAACCTCACCAGGGAGGCGTCCAGGAGGCATCCTAATCAGATGCCCGAGCCACCTCAACTGGCTCCTCTCGATGTGGAGGAGCAGCGGGTCTACTCCGAGCCCCTCCCGGATGGCCGAGCTTCTCACCCTATCCAGCCACCCTGCGAAGAAAACTCATTTCGGCCGCTTGTATCCGCGATCTCGTTCTTTCGGTCACTACCCAAAGCTCGTGACCATAGGTGAGGGTAGGAACGTAGATCGACCGGTAAATTGAGAGCTTCACCTTTCGGCTCAGCTCTCTCTTCACCACGACAGACCGGTACAACGCCCGCATCACTGCAGACGCAGCACCAATCCGCCTATCGATCTCACGCTCCACCCTTCCCTCACTCGTGAACAAGACCCCGAGATACTTAAACTCCTCCACTTGGGGCAGGACCTCGCCCCTGACCTGGAGAAGGCATTCTACCCTTTTCCGACTCAAGACCATGGTCTCGGATTTAGAGGAGCTGATTCTCATGTCAAATTAAAATCAGTATTCCGTAGGTAACTTCAGCTATTAATTTATATTCATGTAGTTACATTTTGATTTGCCAATATAGCAACTCTAAAACGTACATTTTGTCTTTTGCTGTGGCCACATTCTCCACCACTACAACTTATTTTCATTCCTTAATTTTATTATTCATTTACCCTATATTCCACCTTTAGCCGTTTCATGTAAGTCTCTAGCCCTGTCAGATTAAATTAGCATATAGAAGTATTGCCTTTTATTTATTTATGTATTCCTTCATTCATTAAAGTCTTTATTTATTTACGTATTTATTTATCTGTTGAGCATATACTCTATAAGTGGCCTGCTATTGTAATTAAGTAATCATCTAATTATTTATTAACCGTCTTTTATTCTCCATCTGTCAAAGAATTTCTATGCTTCTCTATTTCATTCTGTATCACACACACACTCACACACACATTTGAACACACCCACTACCTTATCTCTTACTTTAAATAAACTGTGTTGGCAGCCGCTCGGGGCAGACTGTACTCTGTCCTGAGTTGGTCTGTCATCATTTGCAAATGATTCTGTGTGGTTTATTGTCTCTCTTATTTCCTCAGTTCCGGTTGGGGTAATTGGCAAAANAGTCAGTGGACTCTGACAATTGTGGTTTTATGACGTGGTGTGGTTAACTGGACATGTTTGAGGTCTTCTGGCTGTGGTTGGATGTTTTGGGACTGTTTGAAGGCCCCGTGGAAGATTTGTGTGGTTTATTCGGACGGATGCGATAAAGATTATAAATTTACAGTATCCTTTGTATTTATTTTCCCCCGCTAAACAACTGTAATTGTTTCCTTCCTTTCCTCTGGAAGACTGTGTGAATTCTGCCACACAAAGCTTCCCTTATTGTTGGAAAAAGTCCTTGAAGGGTTTAATCTTGAAGATAAGAGAAATGTGTTCGTTTTCTCCCCTCTCAGCTCCTCACACACTTCAGCTGACTGGGGCCTCATTGTCCTTGGGCCAGACAAACATGGCTCTGTTTCATTTAGCTTTCCCGGCATATATCATACTGATTGTCATGTCAAATTAAAATCAGTATTCCGTAGGTAACTTCAGCTATTCATTTATATTCATGTAGTTACATTTTGATCTGCCAATATAGCAACTCTAAAACGTACATTTTGTCTTTTGCTGTGGCCACATTCTCCACCACTTCAACTTATTTTCATTCCTTAATTTTATTATTCATTTATCCTATATTCCACCTTTAGCCGTTTCATGTAAGTCTCTAGCCCTGTCAGATTAAATTAGCATATAGAAGTATTGCCTTTTATTTATTTATGTATTCCTTCATTCATTAAAGTCTTTATTTATTTACGTATTTATTTATCTGTTGAGCATATACTCTATAAGTTAGGGATGGGACGATACACTTAAACTAACGATACGATGCACCTCGATATGTCATAGTCACGAAACGATATGTCACGATACGATATCAAAAAAGAAAAAAAAAGGAAAAAATATTACTGTATAATAACAACTTGTTTATTTTTGTTTCCGTTGCACACAGGGAAACAAGGCCTAACAGGCCAAACACAAACAAGAACACTCCCTTAGTGCTGCTCTAACCCTAGGTTAAGTTATCTCAGGACTGGTTCTTCTTCAAAAAAACTAACATATCATCATGTTCTGGTGTAATCAGTGATCTTTGAGCAGAAACAATGTCTCCTGCCTGCAGTGTTGTTGCAACAGGCGCTGTGACTTTACGTGATGACGTCACGACGCACTGCACCGTTCCCCGGATTTTTTTTTTTTCATTTAGTTTTACCTGCTTAATCAGCAGATAGTGCTGTCAGCCTGCCACCATAAGCCCTTTTTATAAGACACACCATGCTGGCAAATCAGCGTAATATTACCGAATTTTGCGGCATTCGTGTCGCCACGCTTGATAGTAATATTGCTGTATTATTACTGTAATATTGCTGTAATATTGCGGCTTCGCCGGTCTTATAAATGCACATTAACTGAGGGAGGTGTCAAATTAATGCCGAGCTCCGGCCGGGAACTACAAAATGAAAATGAAACTAAACACGGCCACAAGTTTCGTTTTCAAACCAGCTGAGATGATAAACTGGAGCGATGCGGCGCTCCGGGAGCGTCTCTCCGTTAGATCTGCAGCTCAGATCATCTGACTGTTCACAGTGATGGTGGAGGACACACACCTGTAGAGAAATGTGGAAAAAAAACTCAACGAGCGCGGCTTTGATCGCAATAAAAAGCAAGTTATGTCCAAGATACACGGAAGTCCGTGACAGCGCGGAGACCGCCCCCATACCTCCTTTATGCCACCATCACGTAATCTTTTATAAAACGGACATGATTGCGCAACATTACCGCCACGGTCTGAGCTCTTAGGCTCCCAGATGCCTCAGGCGTTGCACAAATTAGCGGCATTGTTTTATAAAAAAGGCTTTAGACTGTATGTCCGCCATACACAAATCATGCAGCAGTGCCATTTA
>SSNS01000498.1:331187-364900 GCA_006937985.1 Aphyosemion australe | reverse complement strand
ATGTTTACATGATGAATTTTTGATCCGATAGAGCGTTCAATCCGATTACTTGTGCCCATGTAAACGTAGCTAGTGATGTTTTATCTCCACAAATAACACAAGCCTGAAGGAGTTCTGCCGTGTGGTGGAGCTGCTAATGCTAATGGTTAGCTTCTACTAGGACTGTTACGGCCGGTGCCTTTTTGTTCAGGGAGCAGCACCTGTGGGTCTTTGGCCAGCACCACATTTTCCCTGAGTCCTTCAGCAGGCCTAAGGCACCAAAAATGGGCTTTCGCCCTTCCTCCTCTTCCCTTCAGCCACCACAGCTCCTGAGCAGTATAAAAAGTAGAGCTGCCAGCAGAAATGAGGAGATCAGATCTGTGTCATGTCTCCCAATTGTTTCTTGTGTGTTTTAGTGGTTAGTTCGTTAGTTGTCCTCCACTTATCCGGGTCTGGGTCACGGGGGTAGCATCTCAAGTAGGGCATCCCAGACAGCCCTCTCTCCAGCCACCTCCACCAGCTCCTCCAGCAGGACCCCAAGGCGTTCCCGGGCAAAATTGGAGATGTACTTGCTCCAACTTGTCCTTGGTCGACCCGGGGGCCTCCTGCCGGCATGACATACCCGAAACACCACCCCAGGGAGGCGTTTAGGCGGCATCCTGACCAGATGCCCGAACCACCTCAGCTGGCTCCTCTCGATGCGGAGGAGCATCGGCTTTACTCTGAGTCCCTCCCAAATGTCTGAGCTCCTCACCCTATCGCTACGGCTGAGCCCAGCCACCCTCCGGAGGAAACTCATTTCAGCCGCTTGTATCCTAGCTTGATGAAGCTAGGAGAGCCACATCATCTGCAAACAGCAGAGACGAAATTCTCCTGCCACCAAACTCGACACCCCCCACACCACGGCTGCGCCTAGAAATTCTGTCTATAGAGATAATGAAGAGAACCGGTGACAAAGGGCAGCCCTGAGTCCAACCCTCACTGGAAACAGGTCCAACTTACTGCCGGCTATGCGGACCAGGCTAATGCTCTTCTGGTACAGGGACTGAATGGCCCTTAGCAGAAGGCCATCCACCCCATACTCCTGGAGCGCTCCCCATAGGGTGCCCCTGGGGACACGGCCATAAGCCTTCTCCAAATCCACAAAACACATGTGGATTGGTTGTGCAAACTCCCATGTCCCCTCCATCACCCTAGCAAGGGTAAAGAGCTGGTCCACAGTTGCACAACCAGGACGAAAACCACACTGCTCCTCTTCTATCCGAGATTCAACTATCAATCGGACCCTCCTCTCCAGTACCTTGGAGTAGACCTTACCAAGGGGGGCTGAGGAGTGTGATCCCCCTATAGTTGGAGCACACCCTCTGGTCCTCCTTCTTAAAGATGGGGACCACCACCCCAGTCTGACACTCCATAGGAACTGCTCCCAATGTCCATGCAATGTTGCAGAGACGTGTCAACCACGACAGTCCTACCACATCCATAGCCTCAGTTTTGTAATGTTTTGATTGCGCAAAACTTTTTGAGTATAGTCAGTGGACGTCATTGTAGTAAATGTTTGGGGGCAATTCGATGTCTGTTTTAATTGTGAACCCTTGAGCCCTTTTACACTGAGACTTCCCATACTTTTATAGAAGATTTGGAGCATTTTTTAAAAAAAATCCTTTTTGTAATAAAAACATTGTTTGACTTTGTCGTCTGGCACATGCCTCTGTGTTACACCCCCTCCTTCATTTTAACACCATGGTTCGTAACATAAATGCTAAACCAACAACCGCCTTCCCCATCACGAGCCAAGATGGGTGAGTCCATGAATGCTAATTTTCAATGTGACGTGTAATTGACTGACTTTTCTATTCCGAGTGTTTTCCTGTCTATTTTCTATTGGTAATGCAGGAAATAGGGGTAGAAGATGATTTTCTCGTATAGCCTGCCTCTTAAACACAGAGTGACTGATCGTATTTAAAAAATAACAAGTACAAAACAGTTTCTCGATGAGCTTGCCCTTTAATACATGGAGCCACATTCATAGGGAGAATGGATTTGTCTAACAGAAAAGTTGAGTATGTGGGTCACACACATGAACAACTTGACAAATCTTTTCTGGTAATGACAAACAGCTGATTCTGCTATTAGTTCAATGCCTGATTAGTAGTCCGTGTGAGAATGGATCGCGCTACATTGGTTAGTTGGTGTTGTAATGGCCTATCCTGTTGTTATTCTGCAAAGACCGTCGCCATATTTGGAAGTCAACCATCTGATCTGAGCTCTGCGTACTGCCACGTTTCATTTGTGTGTGAGCACGTGCGCGTCCTCAAAGCCTATAAAACATACACTCCACTTTTGTTCTTGGGGCATTTACTCTGATGGCTGTCTGTACGTGTGGATTGCTGATTGTCAACTGCTCAGTTTTTCATTAAAAAGACCCCAACGCTGTTTTGAAGACATCTGACTTTGATTCTTCTTTTAATGATCAACCGAACCCTACAGCTAAACGCCTGATGTGTTTGACTGGTCTGGACGCGGTCCATGCCAGTATATGGAGGGGGCGCCAGTTGTTTTCGTGTGTGGTTGTTCCACATCATTTGATAAGCAGTTAAAATGATAATATGTCACAACACAGGATTCCATGCCAGAATCAGCTGTTTGACATATTCACTCAACTCTGCTCAACCCACAAACACATCTTCCTAAAAAAAAACCCTCAATAAATTAATTTTTTCTACAATTGTTACAACAAAGACATAATCAAAGAAACTTTGAGTGAAGCTTATTGTTTTGCTTTTCAAACTTCCCCTTTCTTCTGTTTCCAACCTTTTCAGAAATGGAAGGTCAGCAAAGAGGGAGTAAGGAAGGAACTCCTCCACTGGCTCGCAGCGTGAGAGACACACACGTCTCAGGAGGTGGTGATATTCAGAATTTAGAGAAAAAAAAATTCCTGCTTTTGACCTGAAGTTAATAACTCTGTGATGATTTCCACAGGTGAGGCAGATGACACAAATATAGACATGAGTGAAATCAGAACTCGTACCACCTTTCCTGAAGCTTGGAGTTGGATGGAACTCAGACTGAACCCCTGTCCTCAAAACAACCCTGACTGGTGAGAATATGATTAAAAAGAGCTGCATTATTCCCTTGATGATTAGTTTGTTCTTGAAACGGACTTTTCTTTATTTCAGTGCATCTACACAGGCTGCAAAAACGCTTTTCTTGTCTGATTCACTGACAACCTTGCAGGTCACAGGAATTAGTCTGTCCCAAACGCACGGTGAGGACTGTTTACTTGCATTATTTTATTTTACTTTCGCTCATTCCTACTAAATTTTCTATTCCCACTCTCAATCTGCCACTTTGTTTTGTATTTTTAAAATTTCAGTTTTACTGAAAGATGTGGAAAGAACCAACTTCTTCCAGTTTCAGTTCATGTTTGTATTATTATTTTTTTTTCATTTTAAGGTATCTGTGTGTCGGAGCCATTAGAAGTCAAGGTGCAGAAATCTTTCTTCGTTGATCTCAGGCTACCTTATTCTGCAGTTCGGGGAGAGGAGCTGGAAATCAAGGCGATTCTCCACAACTACAGTCCTGATTCTATCACTGTGAGTCTGAGCTGTTCAGCCCAAACCATTAAGCATTTAACATTGACTGAAAGCATTAAAGAGCCATTAAAATTAGTATTTGTTTATGCACAGCTGTGTTGCAGTCTTGCAACAGCACTTCAACTTGTTTGAATCGTGGACTTTGACTGGGTTTTGATTTAGCCAACCTGTTATAGATTTGCTGCTGTGCTTGGGTCATTGCTGCACTGCATGACCCAATTTCAGCTTGGCTTTATGTTTGACTCTGGAACACTTTGGTATCCAGAGGATTTTTTGGTTGAATTAATGATTTTAAGGCACCCAGACACTCTAGCTACAAAACAAGTCCAAATCATCACTGCTCCACCACCAGACAGTTGAGCTTGTTTGTGCCGATATGCTATGTATTTGTCTTGCTTTTCCACCCCCTCTGTTTGTGCCCATTTTCAGGTGTATGTGGATCTGATGGAGGGAAGTGAGGTGTGTAGTGCAGCGTATAGACATAATCAGTATCGCCAGAAGGTTCAAGTTGGACCCCAAACTAGTCGATCTGTTCCGTTCATCATTATTCCAATGAAGGAAGGAAACATTTTTATTGAGGTCAAAGCAGCTGCAATTGATTCCCACCTTACAGATGGAGTGAGGAAGACACTGCTGGTGTTGGTAAGAATAACTCTGTAATCTCATTACTTCTAGAATTGTAAATAAAACATTCAACCTGCTAGAATGATTTTTTTTATATATTTGAATAAAAAATTCAATCATGTTCAGTCAGAATTTTATAATATGAAAGTTTTTTTCACCAGTATCCAATATTAATACTGATGTTATAGAAAATAAACAATATTCATGATTATTTTACATCACTGTCACATGCCCAAACAAACATAGCCAACCCCTCACCTCTCCCTTCTGAAAAACACACACCAAGAGCGATAAGTTGGAAATTAACATTGGTTGTTAAAGCAACATTCCGCAACTTTTACACCTTAAAATTATGCTTTTTTGTAAAGTTTTTGCGTCATACTATTATCTATTATGTTCATTTTCATACCTGTGATAGTGTTGGGGGGTCCCACGTCTGTTTACCGCACTATACAAGTTTTTGAGCTCGGGTCGTACCAGAAGTACTGACTGGGTGTAGCTTTACGGCCGTAAATATATGGCAAGCCAAACAGATAAAAAAAAGTGCACGTTCTAAACGCGCGTTATGTCCGCCAAAATGCGCGTCTTGAACGCACGTTTTGACGCCAAAGGGGGCAAAAACTCGCAAGTTCTAAAAGCGAGCATTATGTCCGCCAAAACTTGCGTCTTGAACGAACGTTTTGGCGGACATAATGCGAGTTTAGAACGCGCAATAAAGCAAGAGCAAAGAGCAGAGTTATTATTGGGCCGTCTTTTCCTCGCTGGAGAGCTCTTCTAGAAAGATCGGCATGAACTACGGACTCTGACCTAGCCGTGCTGCTAATGAATAGGTAAGTAATAAATTATTTCACCGGGGTTTTTGTGTTTGGTCGGGCATAGAGTTGTTATACAGTCCTGATAAAACTATTTATTCAACATGTGGAGGTGGAAAAGTTTGTTTTCGTTGCTTTGCCTGACATTAGGAATGTAAACATGCCTCTTATGCCCCAGAGAGAGATTTGATTTTACGACAGTGACAGTTAAAGTCCCAAGTATTCATCACACAATGGTGGAATTACATCTCCGCATTTGACCCATCCCCATGGTGGGGAGCGGTGAGCTGCAGCTGTGGCCGCGCTCGGGAACTATTTGGTGGTTTAACCCCCCAATCCAACCCCTTAGTGCTGAGTGTCAAGCGAGGAGGCATTGGGTCCCATTTTTTCAAAGTCTTTGGTATGACCCGACCGGGATTCGAACCCCGATCTCCCAGTCCCGGGGTGGACACTCTACCACTAGGCCACCAGAGCTGGTTACGCAGTTACGTTACGCAGCAAGCCTCTAGAGGGCGACAGAGACCATATAACTGCAAAGTTGTGGAATGCTGCTTTAATATAGACTGATACTGATGTGTTAAAAAATTAGCGGTGCATAACCTACATTTCACATTGATTTACATGATGTTACCAGTGAAGAACTTGATTTGTTTGCTGTTCGTTTCATTGTGTTTTCCAGCCTGAGGGGAGGCTAGTAAAATCTGTAAAGATTATAAAACTAAACCCAACCAAGGATGGCGTGAGTAAGTAAGCCACAATCTGCAACTAAATCTGTTGATTTTATTTATTGGGGTATCACTGACTATGTGCTGATTGATTTCTTTTAGATGGACAACAGGTTATAACTTTGAACAGTGAAATCCTTCCAACTAACGTTGTTCCAAACACTCCCATGAAAACAATCATCACTCTGACAGGTAACAACCGAGCATCTTGGATTAGATCTAAGAGGTTAGGAAGCTCACAGAAATCTAACTTTTATCATTTTGGTAAATAATTTAACTGAAGCAGGCACTAAAACGGAGGCACCTCCCAAACAAACAAAAGACAGTACTGACTGATATATTTGATGAGTCTGTAAGACATCAGGTGGCCCTCACTCATTCCTTCTTTCTGACCTGATTTTTGTGATTTGATCAAAAAGATTGAAGTATTGTTTGTGGACATCATCATGGCCATTGTTTTATGAAAGGATGTACAGGCTGCATTGCAACAGCTGGCAAAGTAAACCCCTTAAAAAAAAAGCACATTTATATACTCAAAAGAACGCACAACCCTGATAGAAAACTGACTCTGGACCGGATCCGCTTCGGAGGTAGCTGGATCTGCAAAATGGACCCGTATTGGAGTCCAATTGCACTCTGGAATTGATCCAGAATGGATCATGATCACAGATCTGGATCAGATCCGGCCTGAACGTGGTCTGGATCCATTCATTTGGCACCTCATCTGGATCGGACCCTTTCATAAAGCACATCATCCGGACCTGATCCATTTTGGACCTGTCCATAAAGCACATCATCTGGCCCAGATCCTTTTAGAATCCGTCCATAAAGCACATCATCTGGCCCAGATCCTTTTAGAATCCGTCCATAAAGCACATCATCTGGCCCAGATCCTTTTAGGATCCGTCCATAAAGCACATCATCTGGCCCAGATCCTTTTAGGATCCGTCCATAAAGCACATCATCTGGCCCAGATCCTTTTAGGATCCGTCCATAAAGCACATCATCTGGCCCAGATCCTTTTAGAATCCGTCCATAAAGCACATCATCTGGCCCAGATCCTTTTAGGATCCGTCCATGAAGCACATCATCTGGCCCAGATTCTTTTAGGATCCGTTTATAAAGCCCATCATCAGGCTCTGATCCGGTTACAGCCCATCAATGAAACACATCATCTGGCCCGGATCCATGTGACTTAAACGCGGATGTGCCGGTCTGGAACCTGATCCGATGTGGAGTCAGCTGCTGTGTGGGAAACACCTGTTTTAGAACTGTATCCAGTTTAAACTCTCACTATACACTTTTAATGGTGAATAGGTTTGATTTAAAGATGATGCTGGCTGTAGCTCAGTGTGTACAGTTCTTTGCCTCAATTATTGAAAAGTGGATCTTCTTTCATGTCCACACAGGAGAATATCAGGGAATGCCATCGCTGGAGAACATCATTAAAGGGAAGTTTCTGAGGGATATGTTCACAATGCCCACAGGCACCGGAGAGACCATCATAGCTACGATGTCCCGGTCTGTCATTGCAACCATGTATTTGGATAAAACTAACCAGTGGGAAAGTATCGGCTTTGAGAAAAGAAACCAAGCTGTCCTACAAATACAGACTGGTGAGCTCACGCATTTAAACCTCTAATGAGTGTTATTTTTCTAACTTTCAATACTAGGAAAAAAAGAAAATTCTAGTATTTTTGTGTGTTTTTTAATATATTCTTTGATCCAGGTTATCAGCGAGAGTTGGCCTTCCGTAAAAGTGAAGGATCTTTTAGTACGGCTGGTTATTCACAGGGCAGCACCTGGTAAGGCACCAAAAGATTTGACTAAGTTGCTTTAATTTAAAATGTTATTTACAATAGAAATGTAAACGTTGATGTCAGAAGAACTAAAATATGAAAACGAATAAAACAGCATAAGAAAAGGAATAGATAGAGAAAACAGTTCTTCAGGTGAGTTAGTTACTTTAGGCTTTTTAAAACCCACAAAAATTGTTAAGAATTTTTGTTGATCTCTGTTTGTGATGTTTCTTTTTCTCAAAATAACATTTTTAATTATTTCATACAGTTTAAAGGAACTAGAGGCAGGATCTTTAAAAAATCTGTAAAAAATGAAACATGTATGTTCATTTTTTCAAAGCTAATGGGTGATGAAGCGTTATAAACCTAAAAGAATGAGGCCACCCATGTATCGTTCCATTTTCTTGAACAGGCTGTTTGCTGCAAAATGCGCTGCAGTTCGGTCACGAATTTCCCGCGCTGCCCTACGGATGTGGCGTCAATTGACACTGCTTGCGCGTTCATGACAGCTTCAAAACAGAAAGAAAATGTGTTCGACACTGCAGATCGGTAGGTGGCGCTATTGCACCTTAAGTTGCTTGCCAACCGCCAAACTCCAAAAGAAGAACTGTGGGAATGGATTCTACTGCAACCAGCAAACGACCAAGCGTGGCACAAAGGAAGTTTATTCAGCGGCATCTCGTGAGTCAAAAACCAAATATGGTAAAAGACAGGCAGGGACCCGAATCTATATCGGATACGTGATTGACGAATGGAGGCTGCTTCAACTATATCTGGGACTCAAAAAGGATGCTGCCATGGCTCATTTCCTAGTGAGCAGGTAAGAAACATTATAGGTTGTGTTTAGAGATGATGACAATGATCTGACCTCACCGATGACTCAGAGAGAGCTAGCGTGCAGTAGCATTAGCTGTGATAGTAGCATTAGCTGTGATAGTAGCATTAGCTGTGATCAGGGCTGCAGCGTGGATTGCTTCGCCGCAATATTGTCCGTGAGAGCGGTGGGGAGTTGCCTTTTCAGCGTGAGATATTGGAGGTGTGGCGTGAGAGCGTGTGAAGAGGGTCAGGTAATGGTATTTTTGTGTTTGTGTAACATAGCCGTCTGTGCACGCTCCCGTGCTGGGCTGCAGTTACTCACAGAGCCGGGCGCGTCGCTCGTGAGCATCGTTTCTTTTTTCCTGCCTCTAGTTCCTTTAAAGGGCTTGTGTCTCTTCATCCTCTCACACATTCTTAATGATCCGGTAGATAAATAGAGTAAGAAAATAATGTCAGACCCTCATGAACCATTCACCCTCTTTCCTTCAAGCAAAGGGTTGAGCACAATCAAAGTTGTTTAGGTGTTTCTTTATTTAGGCTGGTCTGAGTTTCTCTTCATTTTGCCACGTCTACAATTCAGCTTTGAAGTTGGAACATATGACTATATTATTTCTTTTTCTCTACAAGGCTGACTGCTTATGTTGCCAAGGTGTTTTCCATGGCCCGTCATTTCGTGGCCGTGGAGGAGAAATACATCTGTGATGCCATCAGGTTTCTCATTGTAAACGCTCAGCAGGTCAGCGGCATGTTTGCAGAGGTTGGACAGGTGATATTACCTGATATGATGGTGAGTTCACCAATGATGTCATTTTTAAAGAGCTGCATAAGAACATGAGAAATGTTGAGTTTACTATACAATCTTGTTTGTAGGGTGGCGTTACTGGCTCTGATCGAGACGCCTCCATGACGGCCTTCTGTTTGATTGCTATTCAGGAGTCTGGCACTATGTGTTTTCGTAGTGTCAATGTGAGTACCTTTATTTAAAATGATACTTTCCTGTTTAATCTTGCTTTTCGTCGAGAAAATGTGAATTTCAAATAAGTAATTGATCTCTCAGTGCAATAGTTTATGTTCATTCTTTAAAATCCTCCTTTTTGATTCTTTCCAGTCAATTGGAAACAGTATCAGCCGTGCGGTGGCCTATCTGGAGCAGCGTTTGCCGACCATCACCAACCCGTATGCTGTCGCAATTACGTCCTACGCTCTGGCAACTGAAAACAGACTGAACAAGGAGATCCTTCTGAAGTTTGTCTCCGCAGGTGTTTCATCACACATAAAAATGTAGACTTCAGAATGGATGTGAAACAAATGCAAAGTGAGGGTTCTCTGTTTTGCTTTCACAAGAAGCAAACAAATCATGTAACCAATGATGGGAATTGGTATGCTCCTAAATGACCAGCTTTTCAGGCTGGCTCACACATGCCACTGAAAGCTCACATCCCATAACAATAACGCCCCAAAACGTTGAACATGGTAACAGATATAGGTGCAATTTTCAACAAGAATCCATTGAGGCCATCATGCAAAAATATGATTTATTGGAGACAAACATGGTACATGGCAAATGGCCTGTATTTGATATAGCGCCTTCCTGGAACCACCCCAAGGTGCCTTACAACACAATCAGTCATTCACCCATTCACACCCTGGTAGTGATGAGCTACATCGTAGCTACAGCTGCCCTGGGGCGCACTGACGGAGGCAAAGCTGCCGTACACTGGCGCCACCGGCCTCTCCATCCACCACCAGCAGGCAATGTGGGTTTTCTTGCCCAAGGACACAACGACAGCGACAGACTGAGCAGGGGCCGAACCTGCAACCTTCCGATTGTGGGGCGGCCGGGCGGGCACTTAACTCCTCTGCCACCATCGCCACGTATAGTGTATCATAGGAAGAGTAAACACACTCTTTAAAAAAATGTTTTAATTACCTCGGTGAAATTAAACTGGAAAACAGATCCTGTTGTTCCAGTTGGATGGAGATTAGACTGGGAGTGTAGACTGGAACCAGTTTGGGCTGGAATTATTCAGACTGAAGATGTTAGAAAACCTCAGCAGTAGTATTAGCAATGCAGTGAACAATTATATCATCAGCATAAAGGTGTAAAATTACATTTGTAATTTTTATCACCTGCATTATTTACATAGATTGAACCAGGGGTGTCCAGTCCTGGGCCCTCATTCATCAAACGTTCGTAGAAATATTCCTATATTCCTTCCTGTGAACGAAATTTAGAATGTTCGTACGAACGGTCAAAATCCTGATTTATTTATTTATTTTATTTATTTATAAACTTCTTTTTTAAGAGGATTAACCGCTTGAGATGTAACATCTCATTTTTGAGCGGGTCCTCTGAAAATCCAAAAAATAGAAAGCAAGATAACAGAGTTAATAAAAGAAGACAATTTTAAAGCAAAACATTACCACAAACAACAAAAACAAACAAACAAAAAATAAATAAAATAAAAAATTATTACCATGGTGCATCCTAAGTATATATAAGCAAAAACTGAACATCAAAAACATTCCTTAATAGAAAAGCACAGAAAAATGGATTGATAAAGACAAAGTTGGTGTAAAAAATCAAATCAAATCCAAAACAGGTGCAAATGGGCGTAACGTATTCATATACAGAAGTTTTAAACGCGCGAAAAGATGTAATTGACCTCAGAGCAGCTGGTAAGTTGTTCCAATCCTTCGGAGCTCTAACAGAAAAAGCCAGCTTCCCTGACTCATTTTTAAAACGTGATACAACAAATGAAATCTGATCAGCTCTGTGAATATTGTATTGAGAGTGAAATGGTATCATTAAATAAGATGAAAATTAAAATGAACACATTTAAAAATAAACAATTTATAATTTATGAAACATGTGGTGGCCTCTCGTATGCACGTTCCTCCGCAATCGTCTGATGATAAATCCCACCTGTGCGTACCCAGGTGCTCGTGTCCGTTTACCATCATTTACATACAGAAACACCCACAATTATCCATATTTGGTCACACTACGTGCACAGCTCATGAGGGGATTCCCTGAGTTCTTCCTGAAAAAAAAAGAAAAACTTTATTGACAGCATGATTGAGGCACTGGCTGCTGATTTAGAAAAGAACAAACTAGTTGCAGAGGTTGTAATTTTATTATTGTAAACGCGGTCAGGACAGAGGAGAGGTTCCTGTCAGAAATAAAGAAATAATGATTCGACATAAAATGAAATAAGAAGAAACGTAGAGTAACGGACTGAATGTTCCATTCTGTTGTCAATTACAGTTTACATTTAAAGAGTTGTCTGCATGTTCTGTTTTAGTTTTGTTCTTGTTAGAAAATGTTTGTTGATGCTGCAGCCTCCTCTGAGCTCAGGATGTGGGATCTGCTCAGGAACCACTCTGGATCCTCAGCAAGCGTCGGTGCGCTCACGGTCCGGAGGACGCATCCCCTCCAGAGTCTCTGTCAAATCCTCCAGTAACACGAGATCAACCATGCTACAATGTCAGACACCTGTCGGTCACATGTGTCTTTTATAGGTTTTAGCACAATTCATGCGACAAAGCTATTTTTTCCACCGAAATAATAATTTATTGGGTAGAATAATTAGTGGATGAGGATCACATGTGGATGAATGAGACCTTCAGAATTGCGGTTCCACCGTTCTACCACTAGATGCTGTTTCTACGCATGCTCTGAAGTTTTCTTATATTTAGGAACATTTTCACGCACAGGTACAAAATGATGAATACCACACAATGCGTAAATGTGTTCATACGCACAGATCTGTGCGTAAGTACGGTTGATACTAAGTACTGGTCTTTTGTACTTGCATACTTGCACACAAGGTTGCCATATGTATGCAGTGCATGCAGAGATCATAGGTTAAGGTGGTATTTGTCTGAGTTACCACGGGTCAAAATTGGAAACCAGTTAACCAGCAGATACAAAGTGTCTAACAGTACCTGTACCCAGTGTTGTTCGTCCTCTATAGTTAAGATGTAAAAATGTAACATACATAAACGTCAATGTGACAAGAATGAATTTCCACCCATAGAAATTTACATGTTGGAGTGTAGAGCTCCCACAAAAAGAGCTGTCAAGACCTTTCCTACTCTTTGTAGGTTTGTCTTATTGTAGAGAGTGATGCCTGCAGTGGTTGGTTAATTGATTTTGTCACAAGTAAAATAAAGTGTTTTTCTTCCTCAGATATATCCTACTGGCCTGGAAGCACGCGCGAACAAGCACTGGAGGCAATGGGTTATGCTCTTCTTGCACTGATCAAAGCCGAGGTGAACATTTCCTTCAGACAGACGTGACGGATGTGATCGTAGACATCGTTCAAAAGGCCATTTCACTCAAATTAAAGGTGTTATTTCATAATTACAAAGGATTTTGGATAAATTGAAGTCAAATGTCTTCAAGTGGGTGAGAAAACCCATTGTCACCAATTCATCTGGTAAATTTAATCAGTTCATGTTTGATTTACTGGCTCTACATTCCTTCTGTGGTCTGCAGATATTAACTATGCTGAGATTGTATTTGTTTAGCATTCAATTAAAGATTATTTATCTTAAAGGGATATTCCACCCAAAATTGAAATTTTGTCTGTTGACATATTTCCCAGAGTTAGATAAGTGGGAAAAAGCATTTTGTAACCAGCGCAGTAATTCTCCTGAAGCGGTCTGTCTGCTTTAGCTTAGCATAAACAATGGAAGTGAATGGCAAGTACTAGCATGCTAGTACCTGCCATTCACTTCCATTGTTTATGCTAAGCTAAAGCTAAACTAAAGCAGACGAACTGCTGCCAGATCAGGAGAATTACTGCGCTGGTTACAAAATGCTTCTTATCTAACTCTGGGAAATATGTCAACAGAAAAAATTTCAATTTTGGGTGGAATATCCCTCTAACGTCTTGGTTTTTAATCGACACAGACAGTATTAGGAGTAAGTTTGTTTGATTAAATGCTTTATTATTCATGTTGTTGTTTTTTTCGTTATGCTATACTACACCAGGTTAACACAATAACTTTAGAGGCCTCTAAGAGGGAAAGCATGTTTTGGCTTCTATAATATGATTGTATTATTTATTTATTTGTATTGTGTTGTTAAAGGCTTTTACGGACACCCATCTGATTGTGAGTTGGCTCACTGAACCACAAAATATTATCACACGCTCTGCATCAACTCAGGTAATACGTAATTAAAAGAAGAAGTATTTGTGTTTGATTGAATATTCCTTTGTTGTAACAATTTCTGGCCATAATTGTTTCATTAGTGGAAGGATTGATTTTTATTTCCTCTAATGGAGCGACATTTGTAAGAATAATGCATTTGCGGGTTAAGCAGCAGGTCACATCCAGAAAAAATAGTCTGAATATTCTCTTCCAAACAGGTAATTATGTTATTGACTCTTGTTTTGAACGTCTGGTGCACCAGATGACCTGTGAGCATGTACACTCCTGAAGCAGTCAGTTGGTGTCCTAGCATGCAACATTTGAAAGGTGTGGATCGGACATTTCCCCCCGGAGCCTATGAGTGCAAGGTGTCAGGCTGTTGCAGCAGTGTTTCTCCACATGCTACTGAGGCACCTGTTGTGAATCAGTTCTTAAAATGCACATCTTGTTTCCTCAGCTCATCCAGTCCAATAAACCCCAAACTAGCCTGGCAAGCATGCAGAGCAAAATCATTTAGCTTCGGCAACTGACAGTCTAGATTCTAGGCTAACACCAAACAGGAGTCAATAGCAGAATTAGCAGAATATAGCTTTTTTCTATGGTTCTACCAACATTCAACTCTGCTGCTTAACCCACAAATACATTTTATCAGAAATGAGGCTCCATTTGAGGAAATGATCAGGCTTTAGATTTGTTGCCATACCAGGCTGCATGATGGTGCATTTGCTATGACTGTTGCCTCGTAGCACAAAGGCTGTGGATTCAAATCCCGCCTGTCTGGACTATGCAAGTTCTCCATGTGTGGGTTATCTCCGGGTACTCTAGTTTCCTCCCACTGACCAAAAACATGCTTGTTATGTTCATTGAAGACTCTAAATGACGCCTAGGTGTGAGTGTGTGTGACTGGTTGTTTGTCTCTGTGTGTCCCTTTGATGGACTGCCGCCCTGTCCGTCTCCCGCCTCTCACCTGACAACCACTGGAGACAGGTACCAGCTCCCCTGTGACCCTTGTAAGGATGAGGTGGTTAAGATGATGGATGGAGAGATGGAGGGAGGGATGGATGGATGGATGGATGAATGGATGGACGGATGGATAGATGGATGGATGGATGGATGGATGGATGGATGGATGGATGGATGGAATATACAGTCCACCAAACAACTATTCCTTTACTTTTTGTTTAGGAAACATTTCAGTTCCTTTTCCCCATGATTCTACATGATTTTTAATCAGAAGTAACTGTTTCTTACAGCTTTATCTCCAGGCATCTCTGATTGTGTACCAGGCTCTGACTGAGTATTGGGAGAGCGTACAACACACAGAGTACAACCTGGACGTGGAGATCAGACTACCTGACAAGGCAGCCCCACTGAGGTATCGCATAACCAGTGAAAACCACTATATCACAAGGACATCCAAAGTAAGAGCCAAAAGTGTTTTACGGCATATGAAAATAATTTACGATCTTCTTTACTCCTCTTTTTCAGGTCTCAAATAACACATTTTGGCAAATTTTTGTAAAAATAATTTGATTTACATTCAAACTGGTTTGTGGTTTAAAACAGTCAGAAATTTTAGTCCAGGTATAGGGTTTGAGTCCATGTTGTAGCTTTATGATTTTCACTCAGTAAAACCGAAACCTGAAGACAACCTGAGTAAAGGCTTGACCAGTTAGAACAAAAGAGGAAACGGGCTTTGGTTTGGAAAATATGATCAATAAGTCAGTATATTACAAATATTATTTATGCAAATGAATAAACTACATACGAATGTATCTCATTTAAGTATGTCACCTAAAAATCCATCACAAAGTTTGCCTACTCATGTTTATATTTTTAATTTCAACAGTTTGCAGGAATAAATACGGATGTAATAGTGACAGCCAGGGGAACCGGTGAAGCTACGCTGAGGGTAAATATGATTTTTAGTTTTCATGATTCTGTTTGGTTTTCAATGACAACGATTTGGTAAAATCAGCTTTTATTTTTGCAGCTCTCACACAAACCTTATGCTAATGTACCAACGTGAAAGAAACTCAAACGTTCAAACGTTTTGTGTTTACATGTTTCTTTATAAATCTCTGAATATTAGCTCATCTGGTTCATTTCTATGCAAGGTAACACTTTACAAAAAGGGTCCCTTTATTAACATTACTTAGTGCATTATTAAGCATTAATAAACAATTGACTAAAGTGTTAAAAAGTACTTAACCGTATTATATAATGAATTACTAAGCAGACTCCTCAGACTTTGATAGTCCTTCAGTTAATTCCATGGAGAGAATGCAATGCCGATGCTAGTTTTCTGGCGGTGTAGGTTCCAGATCTGCACGCCTGCCGATGACGTCAAACTACGGCAACACCACTCGGCCAAAATATATTGCATCTCTTTTTTAATTCTGTTCTTTCACATAGGTTTTGGAAAGAGTTTAGCAGTTTTTTTTTATTAAATTCATGTTTGTTACCGCCTAAATGTTTTCGAACGTGGTAACATAACTTACGTAAGTCGTACGTCCAGCCAGTCATCTAGTGTGATGTCATCGGCAAGCGCAGAACCCCGAGCCAGCTCATGTAGACACAGACATATATACGTAGACGCCCCGTGGACTGGCGCTGCCTATTGAAGCTGCCGTAGTGACCGGCCGCCATCTTAAATGGGTCTCCATTCGCCCCCAGTGCATTCATTTCTACTGAGGAAGGTGCTTACCCAACTAAAAAAACACATTTTTATCGAGCTTTTTCACAAAATCAGACACATGGTATGGCATGATAATTAAAATATAAATGAAATTAAACAAAATGAATGAAAATAATTTCAAATATAAAATCCCATCAGGTAGGCTAGAAAAGTAGTAATCCCACGTGATCTGTTTTCAATAGTACACCGGTTGTTGCAACTGTAGGCTGCACAAAAACTGACATAGTTGCCCACTCTGTGTTGACTTTGGAGAGTGAGGAGACCCATCCAATATGGCGGCGACGCTGTTACACTCTCCAGCGCGCAATGAGGCGTCTACATATTCATGTCTATGCACGTAGAAGAAAACATGGCATCCAAAATGGCGTCCCCCAGAGACTTAGAACCGCTCCCTATGTATTTTAGACCCAAANCCGCCAATATTTTTCACAACTGGACATCATTTTATTCATTTTCAACAATATTTTGATGGTTATTTCCAGAGATTAGTGGTAAAAACTACAGATTGTCACTTTAATAATGTACTAATATTAAAAAAGGGACCCTTTTTGTAAAGTTATTACCCTATGCAAAGTAGAAATCCCTGCTGAACAGTCCATATTTGTATTCTGGCCTCAGATCAACTCCAAATAAAACAAAGGGACAGTGGATGCTCATGGAAGCTGTAAAGAGAAATTATTCGACCTTGTTGTGATAATAAAAAATGTATTTTTGTGTGTGACAGATGGTGTCACTTTATTACACTGAGCAACAGGACAGTGACTGTGAGATGTTTAACATGAGCGTGCAGCTCATACCAGGTGAAGTAAATGCACCTTTTTCGTTGGGTATTACTGTAGAAATATTTATCTAGATTGTTCATGTTTGTGTTTTACTTTAAAAGCAACAAAATAAATCAATACATTTATTTCTCTTTTGCAGAGAAAATCACAGATGAGAAAATCTACAGGTTGACAATAGAGCTCTTGTAAGAACCATCAGTTCATTTCATTTCAATAGAATGTTGCCAAATAACTTTAGTTTTGCTTGTCAAAAAATGTTCTTTTCTAAATAAAATGATCACTGCTGTCCAGCTGTTTCTCCTCTATTACCCTCAGCTCTTTTCTCAAAGGTTTGAAATGAATGTACAGGTAAAACTGTTTCATATTCTTTTAATCCATTTCTTGTTCCTGTGTGCAGGTTTAAGGACAACAAGCGTGATGCTGTTTTACCAGTCTTGGATGTTGGTTTACCTGCTGGCTTCAGCTTTAACACGAGTGACCTGGACTCTGTAAGAGTGCAGCAGCACACAAGACTGTTAAATCGTAGAACCATCCACTTTTTAGTGCCTCTAACTGTCAAAACCTGTGCTTGCAGTTGTCTACAGGGCGTTCTCCCATCATTGCAAGATACGAGGCAAACACATTTCTATCAGAAAAAGGCTCCCTCGTCATTTATCCGAGCAAGGTTAGACCTTCTTTCTTTACTTATTTGATCGTGCTAGTGCCATAAAGTGACCTGGATCTGCAAACAAATACAGTATTACAAAATGGTGACACGTTGTATTTATGAGACGTCAACATCCAAATGCTGGACATAGACTTCTTATTTACTGTATTTTGTTGGTTAAAAGTATTTTTGAGCCATTAAAGTAATCCTAGAACGCAATTAATCAACAGCTTTGAGCCTCTAAAAAGCATCAGAAATGTTCTTTAGGCTTTCATTTGTCCCAGGAGCCCTGATACAGGCCATTCTAACCCCCCTAAACCAGCCTTGAAGTGAAAAGAGCTGTTTGCACCTCCCACTAGGCCAGGACATGAATATGATAATGAGCTGCTTGCTGATTGGTTGGTTTCCCCAGAAGGCCTCAGACACTGGAGACATGCCGGTTTGAGGAGGCGTGGCTCCCCCTTATGACGTGTTAAGGAAGGCTTTCTCAGAACAGAAGTTTTTCTCTCGCCTTTTTCAACTTTCTAATTTACATAAAAAGTAGGTCACACACGGCTTTGACTTTTTGGCATGCTACTGTTGACCACCCAAGCTGTCTTTATTCAACAACAACAAGGAAAATGTTGGTTTAGGTTCTAGGTCCCCTTTAAAGTGTGCTTCTGTGCAAACGTTTCACCTACTTACTATCTTACTTGTTGGAAATATCTATGTGAATGGCCTCTGTTTGGAGAAATAGAGTTTACATACAAGACTACTACCCTACTAATGGTGAATTGGAGCAAAGCCAAGTTTGGTTTTCTTTAATCCAAAAACAGCTCCAAGCCTTAAACATTTTATGCAGATGTGGTTTGGGGAAGATTTATATATTTTAAGGTGTGCAGTTCTAAATTTGCTATTATAATTGACCTTGGTTTCTTATACAGGCATGAAAAGCAGCACACATATGTATTTCCCCAAGACCTACAAACAGACTCTTAGAGGAATGTCCCAAAGAAAACAGGAAGTTGGTAGCCTGGCAAGCCATCCTAGATATGTGAATATATAGTCTGGCCACGAACCATTGACGGCTCTCAGTCGTGAGGCGGGGTCTACGGTTGTCTTTCAAAATGTCAGCACGCAATTGGATAGCGCTAGGACCAATCAGAGTGACGAACAACATGACGTAATCACAGCGACGGAAAAGCGGGAGGCAGCAATGGCGTCTAACATCAATGATTTCTGTCGTTTTTGTATAAAAACATGTGAATATCAGGTGTGCTGGGACATTGCACTACTTAGTTTGATAAAAATAAGAAGCCGCTAAGTATATCAGACAGACTTACGCACGTTGGAGTCTAAATAATCCAATGTTGATGACAAAGCCGTTTCAAAAGAACGTGGCTCCTGCGCTGCCGCCATGTTGTTTGTGTTCGCGGCCGCAGCGCTGACGTCATCGGCTACTCCCGCTCTGTGATTGGCCCACAATATAGAGCGCTGTGATTGGCCCAACCAAAACTATAGCGAGCTGTGATTGGACAGCCACAGCAGTGGATCAGGCTGCGAGGGTTCCTATGAAGCGTGCCTAGACCAGACTCTGCAAAGCAAGAATTTGGTCTAGTTCACTAGGCTAGGAAGTTGGACCTTTTGAGTTTAACTCCATCCAGTTCCCCAACATTCTGAGCTTCATGAAGCTTTTCCTGTGGAGGAAATCTGGATTAGGATTAGAGCTGTTAGAGGATGCTGTCTACTTTGCTCAGAGTCATCGATCATGACAAAGGCTGCAGCACTGCCAAGTGGTGAGGGCCTTTTAACACTGCTTGCAGCTTAATTAGAAATGCAGCTTCCTAGGGCAGTATTGTTTCTGTTTTCATTTGTAGGAAAACAAATGACTCATTTATTTGTGCAGCTTATTTTGATCACTTACTTATAAGTCTGCTCTTGCACAGTAAAATAGGTTTTCTTACTGTGTTCTTGGTGAAAGTAAAACAATATTTCATACGTTTCACTGGTACAAGCTATTATGTCTTCTATGTAGAGTACTTGCCCCAAAAATCCATAGCTCAAACTTTATCTGACAACAATAAATACTAATTTCTAATTGGCTGGTGAATTTTCCACATCCGTGCTGTTTTAAGATGGCAACAATACATTTTGGTCTCATAAACCTTTTGCTTTGAAGTAAACAGAGGCTATTCAGAAAATCTATTTAGAAGTGAGATATTTATAATTTTTACAAATACACTTCAAAAAATGAAAAGTCCCTTTTTTAAATGTTTACAGGTTTCTCACACAGAGCCAGTTCGGATCTCTTTCAGGATCCAACAGGAGATGACACAAAGCGTCGTACAACCAGTTGCTGTGTCGGTCTATGAGTACAACGATAGTAAGTCTCAAAATGCTAAAACACACGCCTAACCAGGCCTTTCTATTGGATGAGTAAGCGGCGCGTAACATAATAGATGCATTTTACTCACACGCTCAGCAGTGCATCTCTTCCCACCGAGATCATTGCAGACATGAAACAGCCGTGAAAGTGTTCCATGCAGCTAGGTCACAAAATCATGTGCAAGACCATGCGAGATTTCGGAAGTTCACACGATTACAGCATGTATCCCAAAAGGTCTGTGATTTGTTTTCTGTTCTCTTTACCTTTGCTATGAATGTTTCACAGGTAATGACATACTGTTTTTTTAGTTAAGCAACTAGAAATCAGCACATGATTTTTATTTTGAAAATTTCCCAGATGTTTTACACTGCTCTTGTGTTTGACTTCCTGTCTGGCCCAACCTGAACTACTGAGCTTGATGCATTGTGGAAATGTCAAGCGTAAAAAATAGATTCGGAGGGACACTTTTAAAATGTGACGCTTGTCACTAATGGCGGCTAAATGCTGTATTAGACCTTTTTTACAAATATTACGCAACGCTTACACGTCCGGTGAAAAAGCCTGGTAACTGTTAAAATCAAAAGTTAGAAAGCACACTTTTTTACAACTTGTGTTTTGTGCTGGTGAAGGTTCTCAGTCATCCAGGTCATAGTAGTCCAAAGGGGTTCGAACGAAGTCAACTGGACTTCTTTGGTTTCTTGAAGACGTTTTGCTTCTCATCCGAGGAGCTTTGTCAGTTTTGACTGGAATATGGGAGAATCAAGCTTATAAACTGTAGCTGTCTATTTTTGCTAAACGAGCAGAAACTGCCTGTGAATACCCCTCCTCCCTACCCCCTGTTGAGTCATTAGCATCGTTAGCCTCTATGGACCCTGTGCATGAAGAAATGCTCATTTCTGGGTTCCGACCAGAAGTAGAGGTTAGTTATTTCTGGCTATATTATGCTAATGAAAGTATGTGGTAAATGAGAGGATAAATTCAGATGTTTAATTGTAAAATGTTGCTTTGATTGGCATGTCTGTGTTGGTAAGTGTGCGTGTGTGTGTGTGTATCAACCTACTCCCCACCCCCTCGAACGAAATGGATGAAAGTAAAGCGCTGATAGAAAACAGGTGAATAGCAGCGCATNACACACACACTAAAATGTCAAAGGTGCATTCATAGATGTGATCCTCTTTGGTATTAAACACATTTGAAACTTTTTTTTTTCATTGCAGGGAAAACTTGTGTCAAATTCTATCGTCCTGACAGTATCGGATCTCCATCAACACTGTGTATGAATGACGAATGTGCATGTGCTGAAGGTAAAATATTAAAATTTAGAGCTTATAGGAACACTGAATGCAAGCACAGCATGTTTCTGCAGACTGTGTTTCACTGACTGAGCTAAATAGTTTACACAGGGAACTTGACCTATTTTTATGAACTGTTTTTTGCTGTATTTTAGTCATGCGTGGTATTCTGTACGAAATAGATTGAAGTTCTACTGCACAAAAACTCAACTAAAACGTCCAAATCAGCAGCTGTGAAGGGTTTGATTCTAGCCTAGATGAACAGTTGCAGCAGCAAAAGATTTTGCTTTGTAGTTTGGTCTAGCCATGCTCCGTTGTAGCAGGTCTACCATTGGCCCGAACAGTTTTGTGTCTTGCTAATCACATTGCTCTATGTTTGATAGGCGAGCTTAACATCAGAGCTATGACAGAGAAAAACTACAAAGATGGCATCGGCCCAGAACAGCGCTCATTTTAAACGGCTTTGGCATCAACTTTGAATGTGTTTTTCTTTGAGACATGAGTAGATAGTGTTATGTTATTTATTATGAAAAAGTTTGTATTTGCTTCTTCTTCTTTTTTTTCCTTCCCCGTGTCCTGTCCATCTGTATAGCAAACAGAAGGGATGTCTGAGTGCCGAAAACACACCTTACAGTTTTACTCTCACAGGTGGAGCGTTATAGATTCAACTGTAATACCCCGCCTGATATCAAAACTTTATAAGAAATGCTTTCGGTTGTTTTAAATCATAACAGATACGGCTAGGAAAGTAGGAGTGGGAGCTGGCTGTCTGGTCGGGGTCTGCGGTGGTGGGTCGCTTTGCTCTGCGTTGGACGGGGTTGCCTGCTCATCATTACCAGTTAGAATGGGACCATCTCTGAGTCCGGTAGTGGTTGTGCCCTGTGTGCAGCGGTATCGGACCAGAGTGTGTAGGGTGTGTATGGGGAGTGTGAATGGGTGTATTACGTGCATTCTTTTATGTCTAGGTGGGAGTGTGTGACTGCTTATCTGTCAGGTAGAGTCTTGGACTCCTCCCCTCTCCTGGGACATCTTGTGGTGCTATAACATCTTGACCTACCCTCCCCCTACCACATTTCCTGCTGGTGGGTGGTACCTCGGTCTGCCTGCATATTTGCAGCTCTCGTATCTGGAGCTGGAAGTTTTTGGCATTTGTCGGCTTGCTCTCGGTGGCTGCCTGGTGAGGTCTCGGCCCCTGGGCTCCATCAGGTCTACTCCGGGGTTGGGCACCCTTGACTCCCGAGCCGCTGGCTTCCGAGCTTGATCTAGCCTCGAGGGGGTGGCTTCAGGTGGGCCTGGGGGGTTGCCGTTGTTATCTCCTTGGCCTCTGGCAGAGCTGCTGGTTGCCCCCCCCGGCCAAGTCCGTCATATTTCACAGCCACATCTCTGGTGTTTATAACAAATCAAACGTTTGAAAATTGGTTGAAAATTAAGCAAGTTAGAGTTATTTAAATTGTACATGCACCATTGACACCAATGTTACGAAAGGGGGCAGCTGTCCGAAGTAAGATGGCCGCCGCGTAAGGACGTTCGTCCAATTGCTGAATAGCGCGGGTTTGGCATCTAGCAATATATATATATTTATGGTGGCGAGTACGTCACATGGTTCGTTGCTCTGATTGGTCCTAGTGCTGTCCAATTACGTGACAACTGTAGATCCCACCCCACAACTGTGTTGTTTCAATGGTTCATGGCCAGACTATATATTTACATATATAGGATGGCTTGCCAGGCTATTTTGATTCTAGAAGTTATGTTTTAATTCCTTTATTTTTGCACATAATCAAAAGCGTGTTTATGAATGTTTTGTCATTTCATTCTAGAAAACTGCAGTATGCAGAAAAAGGGAATCGTCAGCAACGATGAGCGTCTTCAGGTTTGTGATGCTAACAGATTGGATTTTGGTAAGTGGATGTTGAAATGCAAAAATAAATTAATTCTAGAAAAATGAGATGAAGATAATCCAGTCATGTTCCCTCAGCGTATCAAGTAATACTTGAAAAGTTGGACGGTTTGTCTGCTGCTGATGTTTACACAATGAGGATCTCACGAGTCCTTAAAGAAGGTTGGTTTATGTTTGAGTACGTTCACAGAAAAAAACATTTTCTGTTTTAAAAATGTATTTCTATGAGATGGTTTTGCTTTACAGGAGATACTGAAACTCTGTAAGGATGGCAGTTTATAATTCTACTGGGATTGCTAAATCTTTGATTTTCACTGGATTAAAATTTCCCAGACAGGGTTTCACTGTTAAGTAACCTCTATATGTGGGCAGGGGTCTGGTTATAATACCCAAACGTAGCCGTCTTAATTGGTTTGAAAACCGTTGGGACTTTAATTTTCTCCATGCACAAATAAGCTGAAATCGTAGTTACGTTTATGTAGCAACAGTTTACGTCTTGTAAAATCTTTTGTTGCCATTTTAGCCACTGTCGTGCTTTTTTATTTTTCCTTTTATGACACCTTCTGTTTGGGAGGGGAAGTGCATCTGAAAATGAATGTGGAATACTTCATTTAGGTCAAGAGTGATCTGGAGATCAGGCATCTTAGAGTTTTGTTGATGAGTGGGGCAAGGGATGAGGCAATCGCTGGGGACTTTATCTGGTGAGTGTCGTGTTCCAGTCTGTTGAGGTTGTCTTCCTCTGGAGACCTTCAGGGCAGATTCCACTAGTAGGAGACAATGAAGCAAACCCAGAACTCATCAAAGAGATAATACTGTAAATCTTCTCTGACCCTGGAAAACCTTGGGGTTGCTTGGTAAAGTTGTCATCTCTGGGGCTCATGTTGGGTGGTTTGCTACTGAGCCAACCAAACAGCAGAAAAACAACACAAACAGCATCAATAACTAATTTACTCACTGAATTCATTTCTACCTAATGATTTAATCTTAATCTGGCCTAATTACAACCAGATTCTTGGAGATCATCTCAAGACTTGGTGTGACGCAGCCTTGAATAGGGTCCAACTTTGAGAGCCACCTCTTTAAACAATTTGGTTCCATGTATAAAATTGAATCTAGTCTTAACTAGTGTGGTGAAGAAAACATTAGAAACAAACAATAATACTGTAAACAGCCACATAAATCAAGATTAGTTTTGACCCTGCACTTGCCCTTTATGACTTGTATGATTCATTATTTCTGATTACAGGAAGGACGGATGTGGGTTCACAAGGTAAACTTCGCAGGTTTCTCAGTAAAAGTTCATGCAGAGACGGTTTAGACCTGAAAACAAAGAAAACGTACCTGATTATGGGCTCATCAAGAGACGTTCACAAAGATGAATCAAACTCGAGGTAACATTTTCTGACTGGAAGGAAAAGGTACTTCATTACACGTTTACATTTTTTACTCTAATGTTTTTGCTTTGCTTTATAAAGTTACTGGTATATACTTGGTGAGGACACCTGGATCGAGTACTGGCCCACAGTAGGAGAGTGTCAGACTGACACTTACCGACCCGTCTGCATCGGCATGGAGGAGCTGCTAGAGCAATTGGAAGTCCATGGATGTCCAATGAAATAGAAATAAGTCAATCAGCTTTCAGAGTTTAGATGTGCAATGAAGTTAAATCAAGCAAATGAAAATCCATTATTCAACTGTCTGAACCTAACTGGTGTTTATGTTTATGGGCTGCACGGTGGAGCAGTTGGTAGAACTGTTGCTCTGCAGCAAGAAGTTTGCAGGTTCAAATCCCATGGAAGTTTGGATAAAAGTGTCTGCTAACTGAATAAATATAAACATTATAATTGCTCTTAGGATGGTTTTTAGAATGTAAAATGCAGTANNATATATCATGTAACAACCAGATTGTTGTAGGAATAAATCATACTGCTCAAAAGCTGATAAAAAACATTAGCATGTTAAAAGTGCAAGCTAGTACTAAGATCTGGAGAAAACATGAAAAAAACACAAGCTGCCATGTCTTGCTGTATTTTGTGTGAGATGTGAAATAAATAAACTTTGAGCTCAAAATAATTTGTGTTTTTGTCGAATTCTCGTTATTTTTTCATTTGCATTTTTTCAGGTTTGCGTTTCATGATAGTGTAGATGTTTACCTTCAGCAGAAAATATTAACAACTCATCTTTTCTCCACAGAAAATGCTACAAACCCTCTTTTCCATGAACACATTTAAATCTTCAGTAGGGTTAGGGTTGTGGAATACTTTTGGATATAGTTGAAAGCAAATGCAACTTCAGTGATGCATAAATAAAAACAGTTTACCATAAAATTATTATTTTTGTGGCCTGCAAGGACCTTTTACTTAAAAGACTAGATACCTTAAAAATAAATTTGCAAAAATCAGGAATATTTGAGGTGGCATACTTTTTTGAACTTTTATCCTTAAAGTCAAAGTTCCAAGTCATCATCACACGGTGAAATTACATCTCCGCATTTGACCCATCCCCGTTGTGGGGAGCGGTGAGCTGCAGCTGTGGCCGCGCTCGGGAACTATTTGGTGGTTTAACCCCCCAATCCAACCCCTTAGTGCTGAGTGTCAAGCCAGGAGGTATTGGGTCCCATTCTTTCAAAGTCTTTGGTATGACCCGACCGGGTTCACCTAGGTCACCGGAGCTGGTTACGTTACATTTTGTGGCCAGAATATCGCACTTGCAACTTCAGAGTGGCGGTCCAGTCTCTGTTGAACTTAGAAAAAGGAGCTGACATGCCTGGTGCTGCAGTCTGCTTCCAGCATGTTTCCAGCATGTTTTAGATCATGAACACAGCTGGTTTGTTTGATTTAGTGATGAACCGCTCCTGTAGACACTAATGAAGGCTGAGGAGACGTTTCAGCAGTTTGATTAAGGTGTTAAAAAGACGAACGCACAGCGAGGAGATGAGTTTTACTTTAGCTAATGAACACTAGGGGGTGCTAAAAGCAAGCCAAAGCTGCCAACTGCTCCTTTAATGGTTTATTAATGCTTAATAATGCACTAAGTAACGTTAATTAAGGGACCCTTTTTGTAAAGTGTTACTAAAACAATAATTCTATTTTTTAATCTCGGCCATTTAGAAAAAAGCATAAACCAGATTCAGCGGAGGTGAAACGCGAGAGCAAAGGAGGGAGGCAGGTGGGTCAATGAAAGCTGCAGCAGAGCGATGCAGTGGAAGCAGAAATGGAATCAGACGGCAGGACTAAGGAGAGCCAGCGATGGCTGCTGAGCTCACTGGCTTTCATCTGCTTGTCTTCTCTAACTTCAGCATCTCCGATGTAAGGTCCCTCTCCAGGTTGCACTTATGTTTTAATGTCACAATGTTATTTAAAAGGTTTTGTAGCTTTAATGAAGTAATTGTGGTTTAGAAAATGTGCATTTAAATGTAAGATAATGAATAAACCAAAGCAATTATACAGTTTTCTATGATTTAGAAGCCCGTCTGCATAACAAGATTGAATATGCTAACTCGTCTTAAACAAAATAAGATTTCATTTTTAAATTTGTTTCAAACATTTTTCTAATATCGACAGATCAAAAAGCAGTTTTGTCACTTATATTTCAAATATTTTATATGTCCAAAATGAAAGAAATCAAGCAGAATTATACTAATTTTGCATGTTTGCGTGTCTAGCTGCTGTAAAGCCCAGAATAAAGATGAACCCTGATGTTGATTCAGTCCTGGATTCAAGATAAATAATGGATCACTTATTGAAAGTCCGGGAAATTTTGTGTTTGACAAAGTAAACAGAAACTTTAACAGTTGAATAAATTAGATGATTTATCGGCACCATCATGATTTCTAACTGTTTTATTTACCACCCAGGAAGGTGATGTCCGCCCCCAATTTGCTGAAAGTGGGAACAGCAGAAAACATCTTTGTGGAATGTCAAGACTGCCCCGACGAGAACAACATTACCGTCAAAATCAGCGTCATGAACTTTCCAACCAGGGCCCAGAGGCTGGCTTTCACCTCCGTTCAACTCACAAGTGCAAACAGATTTCAAGGATTTGGGCAAATCCAGGTGAAAGACCTGTTTTTATTATTTCAACCTTAAACAAACAAACAGTGTCATCCTTCCATGTGTGTGTCCGTATCTTTATCTTGTTGCAGATCCCTCCTGGAAACTTGCATCAAAATCCCAACGCCAGGGAGTACGTTTACCTGCAGGCTGAATTCCCAGATATAAACCTGGAGAAAATTGTTCTGCTGTCCTCTCACTCCGGCTACATCTTTATCCAAACGGACAAAACTCTTTACACACCCAACAGTAAAGGTGTGTCCAACAGCCCCAGAAAGTAACCCTGTTAAAATGTGTTTATCTTGAGTTTGTGAGAGACTTTTATCGCTGCTGTTGGTCTGGTCCTGCAGTTGGAAAGAGAGAAAAACCCAAAATTCTCATAAAGTCAACAAAAAATTTAGATGCTGATCTGAATTGTGCTTCAACAGGATCATTTTGAAAATAATGTGCGATTTGCACAGTATTTCTTTCTGTAATTTTATGTACAGGCGTAATACAAGAAGATGCACTTGGCTGTGAACCGCTCCAGCGAAAATTGAAAATAAATGAATGACACCAATTTTGGAAATTTTGTATTAAGTCTGTCAATTCAAAGGGCATGAAAAGTAGTCACAGTGCTGTTTGGTGTACTGGTGTTTTCAGTATTTCTATTCTTCAGTCTATTACAGGTTATTTGCACTGACGCCAAACATGAAACCCGTGGAGAGGAATAACCAAACCCAAACGGATACGTCTGTTGCCATCGAGTTTGTGGTAATGCATTTAATCATCAGTAAACGCAGACTTTGATGTTGTATTGCTGAATATTATTAAATGCTTGTAGAATAGCTACATTTTGCTGATTAGTCTTTGTGAGGTTTGCATGATCTGTAAAGCTAAAACTTTTTTAGACCCCTGAAGGCATCATTTTACCACGTGATCCCGTTTCTCTGAGCGCTGGGATGCACTCTGGAGACTTCCAACTCGCTGAAATTGTCAGGTTGATATCTCTTTTTTAATTTGACTGGACTTCTGGTTCATATATTTTATTAATGCATGAAATAGTATTTTAATTTTGTGTATGAAGTTTAGTTACGCCACCAATAATACTTGGCATCTTTACTGTTGTCATTCAACACACCATAGACCTGAATCCTATGCATGTCCTCCCTCTAGTGGACGATCAAAACCATAGACAGCAATGGTCATAATAATAATAATAATAATAATAATAATAATAATAATAATAATAATAGTAAAATAATAATAATAACAATAATAATAATAATAGTAAAATAATAATAATAAAAACAATAATAATAATAATAATGATAATAAAATAATAATAGCATTAATAATAATAATAATAAAATGATAATAATATTAATAACAATAATAATATTAATATAATAATAATAATAATAACAATAATAATAATAAAATAATAATAATAAAAATATTAAAAAATAATAATCATAATAATAATAATCAAATAATAATAATAATTTCAGAATAATAAAATAATAATAATAATAATAATAATAATAATGTATGTTATTGTGTGTGTTTGCATGCATGCAAAGTATTGGACTCTGGAAAATAAATGCAAGGTTCCACACCAAACCACACGTGAGCTTCTCTGCAGAGTTTGAGGTCAGAGATTACGGTGAGTCGAGTTGATCTGTGAAACATCTGTTAAACCTTTAATGCCAGACATCCATAAAGTCTGTCCAACGTTTCAGTGCTTCCCAGTTTTGAGGTCAAACTGATTCATCAAGACGCGTTCTTTTACGTGGACAGTGAGGAGCTCAACATTAACATCAGAGCGACGTATGTGACTTTGTGTTTTACACTGTAATCCCTAACAGTTGTACCATCTCATAACTAATAAGGTCATAACACTCAAATGTCGTTATGCAGTTGACCAAACTATGAAGTATTGAGCTCTGTTGAGATTTATGCTACTTTGGGTGAATAGGGCTCAATATTTTATAGCTAATTTGTGTAGAACGCTCAAAAGATTTAAGAACCACATATTAGTGACGTTCTGGTGGGAGGGTCTTTTCGCTTCCTCAGGAAAGCTGAGTCAGCTTAGATTAACCATAATAATAAAAAAACACCTAAATTAAAACTAAAGCAGCATCTCCTCCTGGTTTCAGGTACTTGTTTGATGAAGTGGTGGAAGGGTCCGCCTACGGGGTGTTTGGCGTTGAGCATCGGGGTCAAAAAAAGACTTTCCCAACCTCCCTACAGAGAGTATTGGTACGTTTCTCCCATCTGGTACTCGCTTCTCTCTAAATGCACAACTTGCTGAGATGAAAAGTTAACATTTTTTACTAACATGTCATCCTCAGATTGAGAATGGAATAGGAGTCGTGACGCTGAAGAGGCATCACATCAATCAGACCTTTGAAAACATCACAGAACTTGTGGGGAGCTCCTTATTTGTGGCTGTCAGTGTGCTCACAGAAGACGGTACCAAAAACCAGACATAAGTGGATGTGCAGCCAGAAACATCAGTTTCTTTTCTCTGGAGGAGAGGAAAATTATTCACCAATTATCCAGAAATTGCAATCAGGAATAAACCATTCTCAGCAGAGCAGTACAAAGATTTTAATTATTAAATCTGAATGAATAATTATTCAAAGTTTTAGGTTTATTCATGCTAAGTTCCTGTTTCATTTCAAAACTACATCAGAAAATTTGATATTTTGTCACTTTTGGTTCCTTTTTTAGCAGTAAATATCACACTCAATCATATTAGAGTCCGTTTCACACAGCGCTTCATGCTGCACGTAGCTGGAGTTTTTTAAGACTCTCAATTTGCAAACACATTTTTTGCTCTAAGTTTGCATTTTTCTAATTTTACTTCTTTGTGAATTATTGTCATATTTTCAACCGTATTCACAACCAGCAGACTTTGCTCGCTGGATCTCAGGGACCTGCTGGCAGGGGTGGTTCTAAGGGGGTTTCAGGGTGGGCCAGTGCCACCCTGACAGTAAGCTCGGACCCCCCTGTGCCCCCCTGCTAAGGGCACATCCGAAGCATTAATGAGTTTGGATTTTTTTGTGATATTATCATGCAAGGTGTGGAACCAAAGCACGTGAATGAATTTATCTGCAGTTGAAAAGAGATGCTGAGACAAATAGTTTTGTATTGTCACTGAGAAAAATAACTAGATATAACATTTTGAAATGTGTCCAAAAACCAAATGTAAGAGAGCCAAGGAAGTTTTGTTAAGACAGGTGAAAAGTGATTTTTCTTCAGTAATGCAGACGTGAACTAAATGAAAGCGTGATGTTCTGTTCTAACCTGTTCAGGTAGTGAGATGGTAGAGGCCGAGCTAAGAGGGATATACATCGTCAAATCTGCTTACACCATCCATTTCACAAAAACACCCAAATATTTCAAACCAGGATTGTCTTTTGACGTCACNTCAAAATAATTTGTGTTTTTGTCGAATTCTCGTTATTTTTTCATTTGCATTTTTTCAGGTTTGCGTTTCATGATAGTGTAGATGTTTACCTTCAGCAGAAAATATTAACAACTCATCTTTTCTCCACAGAAAATGCTACAAACCCTCTTTTCCATGAACACATTTAAATCTTCAGTAGGGTTAGGGTTGTGGAATACTTTTGGATATAGTTGAAAGCAAATGCAACTTCAGTGATGCATAAATAAAAACAATTGACCATAAAATTATTATTTTTGTGGCCTGCAAGGACCTTTTACTTAAAAGACTAGATACCTTAAAAATAAATTTGCAAAAATCAGGAATATTTGAGGTGGCATACTTTTTTGAACTTTTATCCTTAAAGTCAAAGTTCCAAGTCATCATCACACGTTGGTGAAATTACATCTCCGCATTTGACCCATCCCCATGGTGGGGAGCGGTGAGCTGCAGCTGTGGCTGCGCTCGGGAACTATTTGGTGGTTTAACCCCCCAATCCAACCCCTTAGTGCTGAGTGTCAAGCCAGGAGGTATTGGGTCCCATTCTTTCAAAGTCTTTGGTATGACCCGACCGCGTCCACCTAGGCCACCGGAGCTGGTTATGTTACATTTTGTGGCCAGAATATCGCACTTGCAACTTCAGAGTGGCGGTCCGGTCTCTGTTGAACTTAGAAAAAGGGGCTGACATGCCTGGCGCTGCAGTCTGTTTCCTGCATGTTTTAGATCATGAACACAGCTGATTTGTGTGATTTAGTGATGAACCGCTCCTGTAGACACTAATGAAGGCTGAGGAGACGTGTCAGCAGTTAGACTAAGGTGTTAAAAAGACGAACGCACAGCAAGGAGATAAGTTTTACTTTAGCTAATGAACACTAGGTAAAAGCAAGCCAAAGCTGCCAACTGCTCCTTTAATGGTTTATTGATGCTTAATAATGCACTAAGTAACAATAATTAAGGGACCCTTTTTGTAAAGTGTTACTAAAACAATAATTCTATTTTTTAATCTCGGCCATTTAGAAAAAAGCATAAACCAGATTCAGCGGAGGTGAAACGCGAGAGCAAAGGAGGGAGGCAGGTGGGTCAATGAAAGCTGCAGCAGAGCGATGCAGTGAAAGCAGAAATGGAATCAGACGGCAGGACTAAGGAGAGCCAGCGATGGCTGCTGAGCTCACTGGCTTTTATCTGCTTGTCTTCTCTAACTTCAGCATCTCCGATGTAAGGTCCCTCTCCAGGTTGCACTTATGTTTTAATGTCACAATGTTATTTAAAAGGTTTTGTAGTTTTAATGAAGTAATTGTGGTTTAGAAAATGTGCATTTAAATGTAAGATAATGAATAAACCAAAGCAATTATACAGTTTTCTATGATTTAGAAACCCGTCTGCATAACAAGATTGAATATGCTAACTCGTCTTAGACAAAATAAGATTTAATTTTTAAATTTGTTTCAAACATTTTTCTAATATCGACAGATCAAAAAGCAGTTTTGTCACTTATATTTCAAATATTTTATATGTCCAAAATGAAAGAAATCGAGCAGAATTATACTAATTTTGCATGTTTGCGTGTCTAGCTGCTGTAAAGCCCAGAATAATGATGAACCCTGATGTTGATTCAGTCCTGGATTCAAGATAAATAATGGATCACTTATTGAAAGTCCGGGAAATTTTGTGTTTGACAAAGTAAACAGAAACTTTAACAGTTGAATAAATTAGATGATTTATGGGCACCATCATCATGATTTCTAACTGTTTTATTTACCACCTACACCCAGGAAGGTGATGTCCGCCCCCAATTTGCTGAAAGTGGGAACAGCAGAAAACATCTTTGTGGAATGTCAAGACTGCCCCGACGAGAACAACATTACTGTCAAAATCAGCGTCATGAACTTTCCAACCAGGGCCCAGAGGCTGGCTTTCACCTCCGTTCAACTCACAAGTGCAAACAGATTTCAAGGATTTGGGCAAATCCAGGTGAAAGACCTGTTTTTATTATTTCAACCTTAAACAAACAAACAATGTCATCCTTCCATGTGTGTGTCCGTATCTTTATCTTGTTGCAGATCCCTCCTGGAAACTTGCATCAAAATCCCAACGCCAGGGAGTACGTTTACCTGCAGGCTGAATTCCCAGATATAAACCTGGAGAAAATTGTTCTGCTGTCCTCTCACTCCGGCTACATCTTTATCCAAACGGACAAAACTCTTTACACACCCAACAGTAAAGGTGTGTCCAACAGCCCCAGAAAGTAACCCTGTTAAAATGTGTTTATCTTGAGTTTGTGAGAGACTTTTATCGCTGCTGTTGGTCTGGTCCTGCAGTTGGAAAGAGAGAAAAACCCAAAATTCTCAAAGAGTCAACTGGAAAAATTTAGATGCTGATCTGAATTGTGATTCAACAGGATAATTTTGAAAATAAATGAATGACACCAATTTTGGAAATCTTGTATTAAGTCTGTCAATTCAAAGGGCATGAAAAGTAGTCACAGTGCTGTTTGGTGTACTGGTGTTTTCAGTGTTTCTATTCTTCAGTCTATTACAGGTTATTTGCACTGACGCCAAACATGAAACCCGTGGAGAGGAATAACGAAACCCAAACGGATACGTCTGTTGCCATCGAGTTTGTGGTAATGCATTTAATCATCAGTAAACGCAGACTTTTGTGTTGTATTGCTGAATATTATTAAATGCTTGTAGAATAGCTACATTTTGCTGTATAGTCTTTGTGAGGTTTGCATGATCTGTAAAGCTAAAACTTTTTTTAGACCCCTGAAGGCATCATTTTACCACGTGATCCCGTTTCTCTGAGCGCTGGGATGCACTCTGGAGACTTCCAACTCGCTGAAATTGTCAGGTTGATATCTCTTTTTTAATTTGACTGGACTTCTGGTTCATACATTTTATTAATGCATGAAATAGTCATTTTAATTTTGTGTATGAAGTTTAGTTACGCCACCAATAATACTTGGCATCTTTACTGTTGTCATTCAACACACCATAGACCTGAATCCTATGCATGTCCTCCCTCTAGTGGACGATCA
>SSNS01000498.1:323687-328687 GCA_006937985.1 Aphyosemion australe | reverse complement strand
AAGACTCTCAATTTGCAAACACATTTTTTGCTCTAAGTTTGCATTTTTCTAATTTTACTTCTTTGTGAATTATTGTCATATTTTCAACCGTATTCACAACCAGCAGACTTTGCTCGCTGGATCTCAGGGAC
This sequence comes from Aphyosemion australe, assembly GCA_006937985.1. NCBI lineage: Eukaryota > Metazoa > Chordata > Actinopteri > Cyprinodontiformes > Nothobranchiidae > Aphyosemion > Aphyosemion australe. The sequence continues at coordinate 328,556 of SSNS01000498.1, read as the reverse complement.
CTGCTGGCAGGGGTGGTTCTAAGGGGGTTTCAGGGTGGGCCAGTGCCACCCTGACAGTAAGCTCGGACCCCCCTGTGCCCCCCTGCTAAGGGCACATCCGAAGCATTAATGAGTTTGGATTTTTTTGTGATATTATCATGCAAGGTGTGGAACCAAAGCACGTGAATGAATTTATCTGCAGTTGAAAAGAGATGCTGAGACAAATAGTTTTGTATTGTCACTGAGAAAAATAACTAGATATAACATTTTGAAATGTGTCCAAAAACCAAATGTAAGAGAGCCAAGGAAGTTTTGTTAAGACAGGTGAAAAGTGATTTTTCTTCAGTAATGCAGACGTGAACTAAATGAAAGCGTGATGTTCTGTTCTAACCTGTTCAGGTAGTGAGATGGTAGAGGCCGAGCTAAGAGGGATATACATCGTCAAATCTGCTTACACCATCCATTTCACAAAAACACCCAAATATTTCAAACCAGGATTGTCTTTTGACGTCACGGTAAGATATCTTAATGTTAATGTTAGATTTTATGAATCATTCTTGCATGGCCGGTTAGCAGCAAAATGCTTTTAGAGGTACTGTGTACATCATTTTATTGTTTTTATTTCTTAAATAAAAGGAAGAGTCATGATTGCTACACCAAGACAGATCAATGTGAATCCATTATGGTGAAAAAAGTAAAATATTTGAATCTCATAAATAAAAAAACACATTTTGATGATGATTTCTCCCATTAATGCACAAAAGCATTCCAACTTAATAAGGTGGTTAAAATTTTTAGAATACTTATAAAGTTAATATTTGGGTTAATTTTTGCATGAATGAATGAATCTTTATTGTCATTATGCAGAGCATGATGACAATAAAGATTCATTGTGGTGCAATAATGTTACAACAAAAATTTAAAATCATCAGGACTGTTTGATTTTGCTTTTTCATTTTTGCACTTAATTCTTTTGTTTGTTGTTAAACTGCAGCTGGAGGTTTTGAATCCTGACGGCACTCCAGCTCCAGGTGTTTCCGTGGTGATTGATGCAGATCAGGTGGAAGGTGTCACTTCAGCCAACGGCGTAGCTAAGCTCTCCGTCAATACTTTCCAAAATCATCAATCGCTGACACTGACAGTAAGTCTTGATGAAATATTTTAATTGTTTTGAGCTTTTGGCTTACTTCAAGTTCAATAAAATTCTGAAAGTTTGAGTTTGTAATGGTCACAAAGCAGACCTCAGTTACTTTGAGGGCTGGACGGCTCACAGTTTTCTTCTTTTGATTGAGGTCTAGTGATTCTTGGTGATGTATTTATTCACTCTAGCTGCAGAAATTGACCCAATAAAAACTCTCAAGAGTTCGTTTTTTAACTGCTCATTTTCAAATTATTTAATTTCACATTAGTTGCATCAAGAATAACAGAATTAACCAGAATAAAAAGGCAAGAACTATGGAATCCCCAAAAGGCAACTTGAATAAATACATGTTAAAAAATAGATCAATACAACCTAACTGAGCCTGTTTCATTTTTTATGTCTGGCAAAATTCCCTTTCTTTCTTGACATTTTAATAATTTTAATTTTATAAGCAAACAAAAAAGTGTTGTCTGAGAGAATAAGATATCTAAAAGATTGTTTTCTTATTTTAGAAAAGTTGCAAATTGCTTTTGAGACCTGAAATGTAAGCAAAAAACAAGCATCCAACATTTCCAATTCAGTCAAAAAATTGTTTTCTCCTGATTTTGCAAATGTGAACATTAAAAAAATCAATTCTTTGTTCCTTCAAGCAGGTCTATGGAGCCCCGGAGGTGACACAGGAGAAAATAAAAACAAATATGTCCACCTATGGCAATGCTATCCAAACATTTTGCACATGGGCCAAACTCATTTTTTTTATAAATTAAAATTCAATCATTTTAATGAGCAATGTTTTATTGTTACCTGGTGAGAACTAAAGAAAACCTAAAACAAAACAGTTTTATGATTTATGATTCTGCAGTCATTGTTACCATAAAACTAAAGCAAAAAGCAAGATTAGCAAAAAAAAAAGGTTCCATCTGCTTTACGCTGGCGGGCCAAAATGATTATATGATTGGTGAAAATAAACCTACTTACTTTGAAATCCCATCATATACATTATTTCCATGCCTTTATACTTGTGTTTTGGTATTCTGCAGGCAAAAACCAACATCCCCCATCTTTCACCTGAAAAGCAAGCATCAGCCACCATGACGGCGCTCCCTTACAGCTCAGGAAGCCGCAGTTACATCCACATAGGTAAACCTACGGGATCCCCCTCGTGCAGTGAGTTAGAAAACATTTTCCTGATCGTTTGACCATGAAGTGAAATGTCTCTGCAGGGGTGACTACAGCTGACGTGAGGTTAGGAGATAACCTGAAAGTCAACGTTAACTTCAACAAACAGGAAAATGAGCAAAATGACGTAACGTTTCTGGTGAGAGATTCTGTGTGTGTGTTGGGTTTGGAACCTAATGCATAGACTTTACTGAAGATGTTGGGTTTTCTCTGTCCAGATCCAAAGCAGAGGTCATCTGGTAAAACATGACCGCTTCAGGGTGAAAGGACAACTAATGATGTCCCTCATACTCACTGTTACCAAGGAGATGCTGCCATCCTTCCGCATCATAGCCTTCTACCATCCAAGTGATAACGAAGTGGTGTCCGACTCTGTCTGGGTGGATGTAAAAGACTCCTGCGTGGGCTCGGTGAGACCCACTCAAGCTGCTGAGTCTCAGTGGGAAATTTTATATTTTTTTTTTTTACAAATTCATTAATTTTCTTTACATTTTCCTCTCCTCTAAGCTGAAACTGGAACCAGTGAGACGTTTAGCCTCCTATGAGCCTCGCAAGATGTTTAGTCTGAAGGTCACAGGAGATCCTGGGGCCACAGTGGGATTGGTGGCAGTTGACAAAAGTGTCTTTGTTCTAAACAATAAACAGCGTCTGACTCAGGAAAAGGTAATGCCTTCTATTAAACCAAGTGATGCTTACGTCCTGCAGCATTAGACATCAAAAGCAAATGCAAGAATCCTCATTTTAGAGTTTTTTTCTTAATAAACAGCAACAAGGACGTCTGGTTCTGGATTAACCTAAAAACTAAAGTTCAAGAGTGGGGAAGTTGTTGTTCTTATCGTTTTGTTGTTGCACATGCATCTACAGCAACTGGACATAAACAATTCAAGATGGCTGCCAAAATGAATCTCTGTAACAGTTTTACAGATATGTAGCCACAATGCTAGGGTTTGAATCAAAGCTGCTCTCTGGTGTTTGTGGGTTCGTTCTGCAGGTTTGGGACACTGTTGAGAGTTACGACACCGGCTGCACACCTGGTGGAGGAAAGGACAGCATGAGTGTGTTCTACGATGCCGGGCTGCTGTTTAAGTCCAACACTCATACTGGGACACCTTACAGACAAGGTGAACACACCTCACTGCTTTATTAACGTTACTATCAAAGCTAATGTTACTGTAGCTGTTGGTTAGGAGACGACCTGAGAAGAATGGAGCCGTAGAGAAGTCAGGATTGAGCTTCAGTCATGTATGACACAAGCAAAGGAACTATTAACATTGTAGTGAATCCCTACTCATTATATTGGACATTTGTGTCTACTTGTTCACATTTCTCCTATTGATCTGGCCCATTACCTTTGTGCATGTGGCGCCATTTCTTGAATTAAATCTTTTAGCAAATTGTGGAAATCCAACCGTATTAAGAACAGCAAAAAACAATCCCTAAAAGATAATGAAGTGGACTTTTTTGACTTTATTGACATAAACTGATGTCTGAGGGTTCATCGAAGATAACTTAAAAAGTCCTGATGAATATAATTGTCTTCTGCAAAATTACCGTGATTTTTTCAGAACTGAGTTTTTCAAAATAAATGTTTTATATGAGAGAGGAAAATATGATTTTGCACAGATGCTAAAATAATTTTAAAAAATTAATTCTCTCCTAATAAATAGAAGTTTTTCCATTGCAGCTTTTTGAATCCATGTTGGTGTTTTTTTTGTTTCTAGATTTTAAATGTTTGACGCCCAGCAGGAAGAAACGCTCTGCTATGATGAACGTCACCAGCAGCTTATGTAAATAAACAAATCTGATTGTTTTCAGACTTCTGCATGTTCCCAACAAATACTTAATCATGTTGACTTCACTTAAAAGACTTAATTTTTCATATACACCATGTTTGGAAAGGACACACCCACTATTATTACTCCAAAAGGGCTCGAATGAAGGCATCTGGACTTCTTTGGTTTCTTGAAGACGTTTCACTTCTCATCAGAGGAGCTTTGTCAATTCTGGCTGGAATATGGGAGAGTCAAGTTTGTAAATTCTAGCTGTCTATTGTTGCTTAACGAGCAGAAACTACCTATGAATACCCCTCCTCCCTACCCCTGATGAGTCGTTAGCCTCTATTGTGTGGGAGTCGTTGTGTTGATTAGATGCAGGAGGGTGTGACCTAGACTGAAAATTTTAGGGAATAAGATTCAGAAATGCATTATAGGTTCTGGAAAGGTGCTCCGCACAAATGCAGGGTATTCATAGGTAGTTTCTGCTCGATAAGCAACAACAGACAGCTACAGTTTATTAGCTCAACCCTCCCATATTCCAGTCAGAACTGACAAAGCTTCTTGGATGAGAAGCAAACGTGTTTAAGAAAGTGAAAACATTCACCAGCACACTATTATTATTTTATTATTATTATTTTATAATAATAATTATATATATATATTTTATTATTATTATTATTGTTGATACTTTTCCAGGGTGTAGGTCATTTCAATTGTTTGTTTTAATTCCATTGCATGTTCATATATAGATGCATACATTCATACAGATAGATAGATAGATAGCCAAATTTTCAC
>SSNS01000498.1:285347-323615 GCA_006937985.1 Aphyosemion australe | reverse complement strand
TAGATGCAGGAGGGTGTGACCTAGACTGAAACTGTTAGGGAATAAGATTCAGAGATGCATTATAGGTTCTGGAAAGGTGCTCCGCACAAATGCAGGGTATTCATAGGTAGTTTCTGCTCGATAAGCAACAACAGACAGCTACAGTTTATTAGCTCAACCCTCCCATATTCCAGTCAGAACTGACAAAGCTTCTTGGATGAGAAGCAAACGTGTTTAAGAAAGTGAAAACATTCACCAGCACACTATTATTATTTTATTATTATTATTTTATAATAATAATTATATATATATATATAGATAGATGGCCAAATTTTCACTTCTTTCTTTCTTTCTTTCTTTCTTTCTTTCTTTCTTTCTTTCTTTCTTTCTTTCTTTCTTTCTTTCTTTCTTTCTTTCTTTCTTTCTTTCTTTCTTTCTTTCTTTCTTTCTTTCTTTCTAGTGAGTCAGTATGAAGACGACCTGCAGCATGAATGCTGTTTGGACGGCATGAGGGACACCACCGTGTCGTACACGTGCGAGCGCCGCAGCGAGTACATTGTTGACGGTCCGGCCTGCGTCGAGGCCTTCCTGCACTGCTGCACAGAGATGGAAAAACAACGAGCTGAGATTAAAAAAGAAAACCTTCAACTGGCTCGTAGTATGGGACGATAACAAGAGCGGTTTACTGTGGTCCTCTTGGTTGTTTAACACGGATTCTGCCTTTTTAAAAACCTCCAGGTGAGAGCGATGACAGCAGCTATATGGACAGCAATAACATCCTTTCTCGCACCAAGTTCCCGGAGAGTTGGCTGTGGTCAGACGTCACGCTGCCTGCTTGCCCAGACAAGGCGCCTAAATGGTGAATTTCCTTAAAAAATGAAATATGCATGGGTTACTTTTTACTTTTCAACACGTGAATCTCTTTGTCTCAGTGAAACCACATTTCTTGTGAAACAAGTTCCTTTGCAAGACACAATCACCACATGGCGCTTTGCAGGAATTGGTCTGTCAAAAACTAACGGTAAAACAGAGCCATCAGATATTCTCCTTTTGTTTGTTTATTTCCTTGTTTATATTTTAATGTTTTTCTTTTATTTTGAAGGTCTCTGTGTGGCTGATCCATTGGATATCGTTGTCCGGAAGGATTTCTTCGTAGACCTCAAGTTGCCCTATTCGAGTGTTCGAGGAGAGCAGATAGAAATTAAAGCAGTTCTGCACAACTACAGCCCAGATACTATCACAGTACGTCAGAAGTGTGAAGGAAACACAAATAAAACATTTTATTTTGCAAACGATGACGTAAAACTTGTTTAAAGTTTCCACCTTTTGCTTTTTTAAGGTACGCGTGGATCTGATTGAAAAACTTCATGTGTGCAGCGCAGCTTCTAAGCGTGGGAAATATCGCCAGGAGGTCAATGTTGGGGCGAGAAGCAAACGATCAGTACCGTTCGTTATCATTCCAACTAAGGAAGGACAGCTTCCTGTTGAAATCAAAACAACTGTGAGAGACTCCACATCCAGTGATGGAATCCTAAAGATGCTGCGGGTGGTGGTGAGGGAAGCAAACTCCCTGAAATGCAACAAATCATCTGGAAAAAATGAGTTTCAAACACGGATTATATTACACCCGTTTGGGAACGAGATCGTCAAAGTCTGAATTTAATGTTGATTTTGTGTGCAGCACGTGAGTTTAAAGAGCTTTTACCAAAACGTTTTGTTGCTTTTCAGCCTGAAGGCATGCTGATAAAAAGGCCTCAGATCATAAAGTTGAACCCAGAGAAGAGAAGTGAAGGTGAGTTTGCTAATTGTCCTTTCGCTGAGCCCCGTCCCCCTTAGTTACTGTTGCTAAGTCCGACTAAGTGGGTCAAACGCTGACCAGCTCGGCAGATTGTAGTGATGAAAAGAAGTAGACAGATGAGTGTCAGCGACATTTTTTGAAGCAATTCCTCCGCAATATCATCCAGATTGATAAAAGATTACGCGATGGCGGCATAAAGGTCCGTGTATCTTGGACATAACTTGCATTTTATTGCAATTGAAGCCGAGCTCCTTAAGTTTTTTTCACAAGCAGCTACAGGTGTGTGTCCTCCACAGTCCCTGTGAGCTGTCAGATGATCTGAGCTGCAGATCTAACGGAGAAAAGCTCCCGGCGCGCTGCATCGCTGTAGTTTATCATCTCAGCTGATTCTGTTTACAAAACGAAACTTATGCCCATGTTTACTTTCATTTTCAATATACTTCCTGGCAGGAGCTCGGCATTAATTCATCACGTGATCATTACACCACCCGCTGTTGCGCCAAGGCTTTATGTGCGTTTATAAGACACACTGTTGCGGTAATATTACGCTGATTGTGTGTGATGGTGTGTCTTATCTAAAAGGGTCTTGGATAGTCTGGGTGGCGGACCTCCGCCCAGCCGCAGGCGAGGAGCACTCATGCTTGGCTGTTGCTGGTTGAGCTTGATGAGGAGGTTCTGACTATACGCAACGAAATAGACACGACTACTATCGAGGCTAATGCTTAGTAGTTTAAATAAGGCTTAGCTTCATCATCTTGTTTGAAGTTGTCGGACAGTAACGGTTGCTATGATGTGTGATTGGACAATAGCCGTTTTGGGGGCGGGCCCAGCGAAAGGCTAATTTTTATTCATAATCTTCTGCCAAACCGCAAATGAAAGATGATGTTAGCTAAAAAAAATCTCCAGTACAGCCTGCGTAACTCTAACACATTTTGCAAAACTCCCCATCTTCCCTGCAAAACCATCTTTATCAATCATCATTTATCATCAACCTCAGCAAACACAACTCAGTCAGTTTTTCAGATATTGACCTAAACAGTAATTGACCTGTACTTGTATGGTGCCTTTCTAAGTCAGACGACTCAAAGCCCAAAGCTACAAATGGATGTCATCATAGCTGAGACCCATTCATAACACACGCTTTGACAACAAGCAACACTGTGTGGTGTCAAATAATGTTACTGTTGTTTGACAATAAACGAAGAAGTTGTTGTGAGAGGTGTTTTCTGTCTTTTTATAGATGGGAGACAAGTGGAACTCATTAACAGTAAAATCTCTCTCATCGATCTCATTCCAAACTCTCCTACCAGCACACAGATATCAGTCACAGGTGATTTTTCTAACGATGATGCAAAGTGGCCATACCAAACCTCTGATGAACTGCATTAATGTATTCTTGCTTGTGCTTGCAGGAATAACACCTAAAGATGAGCTCAAGAACACCATCGGTGGAGAATCCATGAGGGGTCTGATCTACCAACCCACTGGCTGTGGGGAGGAAAACATGATCCACATGACCCAGCTGGTGACTGCAGCCACGTATTTGGACAAAACCATCCAGTGGGAATCAGTGGACTTTGACAAACGTGATGAAGCCTTGCAGCACATAAACACTGGTGGGTCTGACAAGTCAAATGATCACAGAATTTGGTTTGAACACCAAACTTTTCTACTATAGTCTTAGTAACGTTGGAAAAAATTGTTTCTGCTCAGGTTACCTAAACCAGCGTGCCTATCGTAAACAGGATGGCTCTTATGCTAGGTATCCTGACTACCAAAGCAGCACTTGGTGAGGCCTGTGAAGATGCTGAAAGGTTGTTTTTATACTTCCAAGTTTAAAATGCACCTAACCTCCTCCCTCATCTTCCTGTCTCCACGAGGCTAACGGCGTATGTCGTTAAGGTGTTTACTATGGCCCACAAACTGGTAGCTGTGCAAAGCGAAGACATCTGCGGTGCTGTCAGGTTTTTGATTGGCACAACTCAGCAACCCGATGGGGTGTTCAGAGAAATTGGAAGTGTATCCCACGCAGAGATGATTGTGAGCACTCATGTCATTCATGTTGTCATAACAGTAGACTGGATGTAAGCGAAAAAGCATTAATAAGACCATGCATGTGTGTGTGCACGTACAGGGTGATGTTGGTGGCACAGATTCGGATGTCTCCATGACAGCCTTTTGCCTCATTGCCCTGCAGGAGTCACGCAAAATATGTGCTGGAAGGGTGAATGTAAGATGATTTAGGTTTTAATTTATGTTTTTAATTCATTCATTCTGTAAAAATAAAGGATCTGATTATGTTACCCTGATTGTAGTCATTAGTAATCCATGCAGCCAAGATTGTGTTGCAAAACTCAAACTTCACTTTCTCCAGCTCTTCCTAGGAGGATTGCATGGTCCTCCTAGGCCAAAGAGAATATGTAATCTCTCCAGAAAGACTTAGGTCCAGTTTACAAGATAATTATGATGATGTTTGACCCCTTATCCTTCCCTTCCAATAATCTTAAGGATGCGTCAATTACCATCATTGCTCTAGAAATAGTTTTATCACATATTCCTAATGTGTGTGGTGTGTTAAGGGTGGCCTGGTCTGCTTATTGTTACCCCTGGCCCCCTAGACGGCCTGGGGCGTAACAACTGGGGTCTCGTCCGGGATCTTTGATCAAACAAAAAGGGCAAATAACAGCAAACACAATGGAACAAAAGACAAACCGGCAGACAACTCAGACGGGCAACAGTAACTACAAAGTCTCTGATATAACTAAAGCAAACTCAGCCAAAAGGCATCACTAAAAACCATCCATAAATGAGTGATCACCTTAGTTTGCTCACAAAACCTTAAGGAAGCAATATTTCTGTACTACAAAGGTTTAAAACTCCAAAACAGAGACAAACTGTTACAAAATCTAAAAATCCACAAAACCAAAAATGCTGCCAGGGAGACAACAGCACCGAGAGCACCTCTCTGTCCTGCTGCTCTCTGAACTGAGGGCTGGCTGGCTTTTTAAGCTGTAGCAGAGCTGATTGCAATTTGGGACAGCTGGTGGAGTCCAGAGTGGAGGCAATCAGTGGGAGAGGAGCCAGGTGCTGCTTGTTTTCTCCTCACACTCACACAGGAAGGGAGGAAAACAGAGGAGAAGATTAAAACAAAAAGCACAAACGGCCAAGGGCCGTAACAGGAACGTTGTTGAATTGTCTTGGTCTGATTTTGTGGACAAGCGAGCATGATGCCTGTTGAACGTGACAGACAGAAAATCAAAAAGCAAGGTGACAGGAGTATGCTGCACACTCCTCGGCCGCCATGTTTATTTACTCCAGAGTCACGTTTGATCTCGGGAGGTTTTGTGAGATTTCCGGACAATTTCTAGAGCAGGGGTAGGCAATCCTGGTCCTCGAGTGCTGGCATCCAGCATGTTTTCATTGTAACACTCCTGATTCAGAGGTTGAATCGCCTGTTCATCAGGTCATCAAGCTCTTCAGAAGCCTGTTAATCACCTGCTGATTAAAATCAGGTGTGTTAGAACTGGGAAACAGCTAAAACATGCAGGATAGTGGCACTCGAGGACCAGGGTTTCCTACCCCTGCTCTAGATCATGCTATAGAAATACAGGCTAGTTACCATTACTGGTAATGGAGCCCCTTTCCATTTCTCACTTCATCCTACCATCACTTGCAAACAAGCCACCAAGATAATCCAATACCAACCTGGAGAAAGGATTCTAAACATTTTTGGGTCAACAACCGTGGCCTTAAATTTGGAGACTCTGACTCTCATCTTGACAACATGCTGAAGGTCCTGGCTGTCCCTGATCCTGTTTGTGGTGATCCTGGATAGAAACTCCAGGTTTAGTCAGGGGGAGGAGGCTGTTTGACTCAGGAACCTCAAAGATCTCATCTATGTCTTTTGCAAATGATTCGGTTTTTGTTTTGTCTTCCAAAACTGCGATACAATTTTCAGACTATTGTTTAAATCTGCTTTTCAAATATTCAAAAACTTTAGTCACATTAAAAAAACTTGTTAATCAAAATGAGCCACTTATTTAAACATTTTTATTGTATCTGTTTGTTATTGTCTGTTTTACATCCAGTAGATGTTCAAACATTCCACAGTGACTCTAACCACCGTGTTGTTGTCATATCTAGAACCTGCCAGGAAGCATAGACAAAGCTGCGGACTACCTGGAGAAACGCCTGCAGAGCTTAGTCAACCCTTACGCTGTTGCCATGGCATCATTTGCTCTAGCCAATGAAAACAAGCTGAACCTGGAGATCCTTCACAGCTTTGCTTCCCCAGGTGACGACATGCATCAATGCACAGTTTAAACTGTAAAGATCCATAAATAAGAAGGAGCTCACCGACCACAGCCAGTATGATCATGTTCAGAACTAAAGAATCCTTTTGGATGAGTAGTGAAATGCCTTCAAGTAACAATAGAAGTGGTTGGCTGAAGGAATCCACACCAACAGTGTGTGTTTGTGTTTTCTTCAGATTTGTCCCACTGGCCTGTACCAATGGGCCGAGTTCACACACTGGAAGCTACAGCATACGCTCTTCTGGCTCTGGTCAAGTTCAACGTGAGAAAATCACATTTATTCATTTTTTTTAGTTTATTTGGTAACACTTTATAATAAGGGGCCCTTTATAAATGTTAGTGCATTATTAAGCATTAAAGCAGCAATCCGGAGTTTTCCCCTTTCAGGAATTATGTATGATTTTTCAGAAATCCGTAGTGATTGTCTTATCATGCAGTGTTATAGAATGTAAGCAATACGTCTTTTTTTTTTGCTAAGCCCGCCCCCTGCCCCGTAAAATCTGTACTATAGGAAACTGACTGCCGACCAGAACTAACCAATAGCGTTAGACTACCGCTTACGTGTTTCAAATTTAAGGAAGTACCTCGGCTGAAGCAGAGTTGATGAACTTTTCACAGACAAGTAAGTCTTTAAAATATAAATATATGAAAACACAACATGACATGAGAATAATACTTGTAAAACAACGTGTTTTAGCTGTTTGTCGGCTACAGAAGAACATTCATAAACAAGAAACGTGCAGTCGCCATTTTTAATTACCGAGTCCACCCGACTATTGGTGTGATACGCTTGTCAGCCACTAGATGGTGCCATCAGATAAAAGAAATACTCCGGAGAGCTACTTTGATAAACAAAAGGTCCCTTTATTAACATTACCGTTATTGTTAACTAAGGTTAGGTAAGGTTAGGACAAAGGGCCAGGGTGGTGTCTGCTTTAGGGCCGGAATATACTTGCTGTTTAACCTCGCGTTGGCGCAGGCAGCAGGCTGCGTCTTTGTTCATATACTTGCTGCTAGACAGCGCTGCACTGGTTGTAGTACCGGAATGTTCCACTAGGGGGCAAACAAGAGTACTCAGAGCGGATAGAGAGCCGGTACAACCAAAACAAACATGGCGTCAATAAAAGAGCTCAAAACTGGTTAATTTAGAGATTACAGCAGAAAAAAAGACAGCAGCGGTATCGTAGTGTGAAAGATCTCTAAACCAGAGATGGAGTCACCATGGTGAGTGAGTCTTGCTCATTTTGTCAACTCCACCTACCAGTTGCTCGTATATTGCAGCATTCGGGCGCGTCATGTTGCGTTAATTTTGGGGGACGCGCACAAACGACGCTTCAAATCAATGCAAGCTACGCGTGGCAACCATTTTAAACAAGCGTACGCATCGCTAAACAGCAACTATATCACGGCCCTAATAATGCATTACATAATATGGTTAAACAGTTGTTAGTACTTTATTTAATAGTTTATTAATGCTTAATAATGCACTAAGTAACGTTAATAAAGGGACCCTTATTGTAAAGTGTTACTTTGTATCCTGCCAACCAAGGCCTTCAAAGAAGCCAAACTCGTTGTCCGATGGCTCAACAAGCAGCAAAGGGAAAATGGAGGCTTCGGCTCAACTCAGGTATCACAATAGTTCTCTTTTGTTTTCAATGCATGACGACATTCTTAAGTTTTCTGGAACGATTTTACTGTTCCTATGCAGGCCACAATGATGGTGTACGAGGCTGTGGCAGAATACTGGACCAATGACAGAAATCCAAACTACGATCTGAATGTGGACATCCTGTTGCCGGGCAGATCAAAGCCTGATAAATACAACTTCAACATCGATAACCACTTTGCCACGAGAACATCTAAAGTTAGGACACACCACAAAACCTCACAGTGGCTCATTATTACTAGGGACGGGTACCTTTGACATTTGAATCAATACGGTACCCATTCCCGGTACCTACGAATCGATACCGATACTTAACGGTACCTATTTTCAATACTTTTGAGTGTTTAATAATTAATTAAATCACCTTTTTAATAATTTTTTTCTCAATATATAACCATATTTGATAAATATCACGATAAATAACACACAACAGCAATGTTAAAGGAAGGTAAAATATCAAGCTAACGTTATCTTAAACTGTTTATTTTGTTGCTGGAGCAGATTAAGACGACGATGCCTCACTTAGATCGTTGTCGCTGGTTTCATCATCACCCAGTTACCCATCGTATTTAGTGAAAGGAAGCCAAACTTTAGAGAGCTTCCTCTCTGCCACGCCGCTAGCTCTGTTTACAGCTGGCCCAGCCCGCTGTCACCACCAACATTACGCTCTTGCGCATGCGCTGCAGTCTATCTTGGCAAATTGCTGTGTCGCAAGTTCTCGTTATGAAGCAAAGGTACCGAAACGACTCGAGGCACCGTTTCATACCACGCGAACCGATACTTGGTCCGTACTACGGAATTCGGTCAGTGCTTTAAAAAGTAACGAATTCGGTACCCATCCCTAATTATTACCATTGTTGTTCCTGCTGTGTAAAGCCTCTTTGACACCAGATGCGGAAACGGATGCGGTCCGGTTTCCGTACGGCTTCCACGTGAATCAAAAATTATTGAGTCCAATCAGAGCAGTCACACCTAAAACCTTCCATATGGAGTCTATTTTTCCTGGACGGCGCACGCGGATTGTCATGAAGTTGAAGAAATTAAATGAGCCAGACAGGAAGTGAGATGTGAAACAGTGAGGTGCATCCGGTGGATTTCAAAATAAAACCCATGTTGAATTATTTTTGACGGCTTTTGTTTAATTATTAGTGGCAGGAATTTAAGTTCACCGTGTATGATAGTTTAGGTTATTTTTACAGGTATATTTTTTAACATATTGTGTCAAACTTGTAATCATTTGCTGCTCTTGTGGGAGCAGAAATCTGGAGACGAACCGCAGTCGGTGTGAATGACGGTCCGTCTGGAAGCCGTACGGAAACCGGACCACACACATAGGTGGGCCCCATATGGAATCTATATGGGCAAGTCGTATGGGTCCCACCAGGGTTTGCCCGCAGTTTCCATGGTGGCCCCACGGGGGGTTGCCCATGTTTGAGTCAAACCCTCTGAAAACCCATGTGGGGCCCGTTAAAATTTATGTGGGCAAAAATATTTCTGGGCAACCCCCCGTGGAAACTGTAGACAGACCCTGGTGGGACCCATACGGCTTGCCCATATAGATTCCATATGGGGCCCACCTATGTGTGCTGGCTGGACTCTGTGTGAAACAGGCTTTAGACTGCTTTTCTTTAACCCACACAGGTCAACAACATAAACCAGGATGTGAAAGTGATCGCTTCTGGCCCAGGAGAAGCTACAGTAACAGTCAGTAAAATCTAGAGTTGTTGTTTGCAGATTTTTGAGCTCAAATCTGAAAAAAAAACAAACATATTAAACCATTCAGACTTTTGTTTCTGTGACAGATGGTGTCACTTTATTATGCTTTACCTAAAGAAAAAGACAGCGACTGTCAGAAGTTCAACCTGTCAGTGCAGCTCCTCCCAGGTTGGTCTGCTTGTGTTGACCACGAACAGCTGTGTCTAGGGTTAGGGTCACAGACTGTAACTCTGCTTTTGTGATGCCTCCAGAAAAGATGGCTGAAGGCGAGAAGATTTACAAGCTGACCATACAGGTTTTGTAAGTTCAAACAAAGCCATTTTTTAAATGACTCTAATCAGCCCAGTAAAGTAGCTAAACAACATTTAAACATCTCCTCCAACTCCTGAACCACATCCACTCCATCAGATCCTTACAGTTTTGAATCTAAATGGTTTATCTGCTGTTTCTGTGTTCAGTTCGCTTGTTTTGATCCTCTGAACAGATTTAAACACAGATATCGTGACGCAGCCATGACGGTGTTGGACATCGGGTTGCTGACCGGCTTCACCGTCAACACTAAAGACCTAAACCTGGTAAGACACAAACACACACTCAGAGATGTGTTTGAGCTCTTTATGCTGATGTGTGTGTGTGTGTGTGTGTGTGTGTGTGTGTGTGCGTGCGTGCGTGCGTGCGTGCGTGCGCGCGTGTGTGTGTGTGTGTAGCTGTCTAAAGGGCGTGCTCGGACGATTTCAAGGTACCAGGAGAACTACAGTGCGTCAGAAAGAAGCTCGCTCATTATTTACCTGGACAAGGTAAAGATCTCAGTGTCTTTAGATGTTTCTGAGTCTTGTTTTATCCTCATTGGTTGTTGTTTTTTTTTATTCTCTCCACAGGTTTCACACACAAAACCAGAGGAGATCACATTTAGAGTTCATCAGACGCTAAAAGTTGGCGTCCTACAACCAGCTGTCGTGTCGGTCTATGAGTTCGGCCACCATGAGGACCAGTATAGTGACGGTGAGTTTCATGCTTTTGACTCTAGATCATTCAAACGTTTGATCTTATGATTTTCATCTTCCTTTTAAAGGTCCTAGATGATGCAAAATCCACTTTTTGGAGCTTTTGACCATGTTTTATTGTTACTTCCTCATGAAAAACACCCCATAAACAGTTTTTGGCTTTGCACATGCATGTTCCTGTCTCAGTTGCTTCTTTCCTTCAGCTCTGTATTCAGCTGGATTGGGTTGGTGCTTCTCCAGGTCAGGGACAAGGTCCTGCCTCAAGTGGAGGAGTTTAAGTATCTCGGGGTCTTGTTCACAAGTGAGGGAAAGATGGATCAGGAGATCGATAGGTGGATTCCCCTGGAAGAACTGGCCCAAGTGGCTGGGGAGAGGGAAGTCTGGGCCTCTCTGCTTAGGCTGCTGCCCCCGCAACCCGACTCCAGATAAGCAGAAGAGAATGGATGGATGGATGGGTTGGTGCTGCGTCATCACAGCCCGCTCCTCCCCATCCAGGTAGTCTCCGGTCCGGATCCCTCTCCCCTGGACTGTAAACACTAACGCCCTGTTTCTCCGTGTAGCTAGTGGGGAGTTTAATCTCCACGGTTGTGAAGAATGTATTTTCAAACAGTCCTAGCCTAGATGATAATGACTTCATCTCACAATGCAGAGAACCGCTGTGTGAAATTCTACCATCCTGAGAGAAGAGCTGGAAAGCTGCTGCGTCTCTGCAGAAACCAAACCTGCACATGTGCTGAAGGTAACTGGAGAATCTGTCAGCAAACAGGTTTTAATTTGATGTGATATTTCTGCTAGATCTAAATCAGACCAGACCAGCTTTCATGTTTTTTTTTGTTCCCAGAAAACTGTAGCAGACAGAAGGTTGGCACCAATGATGAGCGAACAGCTAAAGTTTGTGAGACTCAGCTGAGCAGCAAAATAGAATATGGTGAGCTTTTGTGTCATTATAGAGTTTAAATCTTTTAAAGGAGCGTTGTGATTGGTTAAAAGTCTGCTGTTTGTTTGTTTTAGTTTACAAAGTGAAAGTAGAAGAGTTCACAGACGGCATGTCCACTGACGTTTACACGCTGAGAGTGCTCGATGTCATTAAAGAAGGTGGGTTTACTTCTGTTCAACTTTCAGCAAAACTAAACGACCAAAGCTTTTTTAATCATTAGGAACTTTATCTATAGTCGAGGCAACTTTTGCAAAAATTCCAAAATGATTTTTTTTTATTTAACAGGAAAGAATTCCAATGCATTAGTTTAGGCAAAAAATACATAATTAGTCTGGCAGAGAAGGTTTCAGCTGGATGCTGTAATCACTTTTTTCTATGTAAAAAAACAAAATTATTTACATAATTATGAGCAAAACCAACAAAAACTGTGGAAATAAAACCAATTTATTTTCAGGTATTTAAATGGTCTTTTGTGCTGTCCTTGTTCAATAAGCCCAAACTAAACTAAATAAACTTTTCATTTGTCGTTGGATTTGATTGATGGACACACACTCCGTCTATAAGGGATTTAG
The DNA here is from genome assembly GCA_006937985.1 of Aphyosemion australe. Taxonomy (NCBI): domain Eukaryota; kingdom Metazoa; phylum Chordata; class Actinopteri; order Cyprinodontiformes; family Nothobranchiidae; genus Aphyosemion; species Aphyosemion australe. The sequence goes on along the minus strand of SSNS01000498.1, from coordinate 311,630 downwards.
ACGTTTTATTTAGATCAACTGGACGAAAACACGAGAACTCCTTTAGTGTCTGGCTCTTGATGGTAAGGATTTTTCATGCTTGGAGCTGATGACTGAGACACACTGACTCCTGGAGTTAAACAAACTAATTTAAAAATAAAATGTGAATAAGGACTAAATGGAAGTTATGGGCTGCAGTTGCTCTTAAAGGCATAAACAGGCTTGTATGTATTTGAGTATTATTATCATCTAATTTATCTGTAAATTAGCTTATTTGGAGAAGAGAAATAATTATCGTTTTGGAATTGTAGTCATTTCCCAACTGCTAATTTTAATAATTACAGCTGAATAAAAGGATAAATATTTCACTCATAACCTCAACAAGAATTATTTTCAGCAGCCGCCACTGGTTACCACTAAGTAACTAGGCCTATTGTAACTTTATAATGTAGTTTCCGCCTTCATCTCTTTAATAATAACATTACCAAGAGGATAAAGGGAAAGATGAGGGGTTTTTTCAGCTTCATTGAGATAAGAAGTTATTCTCCTCTCAATGGTAACAGAACATAGTGTAGTTCCAGCTTGTCACCACTGGAGGGCGTAGATTCCTCTCCTGGTTCTTGTTAAATCAATGAAAACTCTGAGTTTGTAGCGCTGTAGAATGAACTGTGTGGATCAGATTTTTCTTCCAACTTGATAAATTGGAGCTATGGCATTCAAATTCATGTCAAACTCATTGTGTGAGAATTAGCAGCCTTGTTTATAAACCTGTTCCAATGTGATCCCAGAATATTTTAGCTAACGGAGTGGTGGGCTCTTGCTCTTAGACCTGGGATCCTGCATGTTTTACATGTTTTTTCTTCAACACAGCTGATTATTAAAAGAAACTTTTGGGAGGCTGTTTAACTAAAGAAACACCTAAAACCTGCAGGATACTGGACCTCAAGGACCAAAACTACCCACCTCCCAGTGGAGATTATTTTGCAGCATGCCTTGAATTTTAGATTAAATAAAAATGCCACCTGTTTCTACAAAATATTTTATTTGTATTATTTGAGATCTAATTCAGTAATTCAGAAGTAAAACTGAAACTAATCAAATTTTTATATTATGTAAGGCTAACCCGATAATCACAAATTCTGTAGACTCATTGTGAACCCATTATTAATACACACAGTGCCATAAACATTTGCTGTGCTTTAAGTAGGCCTGTTCTTCTTTTTACTATTTTATTTTTATGTGCAGGAACTGCTGACGTGGATCCTCAGAATAAACCGCGTGTATTCCTCAGTTATCCACACTGCAGAGAAGCTTTAGGTCTTGTGAAAGGCAAAGACTATCTCATCATGGGCTCATCTAAAGACATTTATTCTGATGACAAAAGGCAACAGTAAGTTTATTGTCTTTTATATCTGATGTTTTGATGATGTCAGCATGTAAACTCTGCATCTGCTTTGTTGTTTATTCATAATCACATCAGGTATCAATATGTGTTTGGTGAGAAGACCTGGGTGGAGTACTGGCCCACAGAAGCAGAGTGTAAAACTAAAAAATACAAAGCTGTCTGTGAGGAGATGGAAGAAATGGCCCAGCAGTACAACATCCACGGATGTCCACATTAGTGTCAATTTGGGATATTGTCTCACTTCTTGACATAAAGAAATATATATTCAATTGTAAACGGCCCAAATGTATCGGATCAAACTGAATAAAAAAATAAAGTCTCATCTCTCTTTTTAAATAATTTGTTCTACTTCTTACATTAATTTAATGTTTCCATTAAGTTACAGTTCCCCCATCATATATTTTTCCTGTTTTTGCTTAATTTGCTGACCTGAAACATTGAAACCATTTTCTCCTCCAGCTTTATGTCATATCTATATTTTATATTTGCCCATCAAGGTAAAAGAAATTCCCCAAATCAGTCAGAAAATGGAAAATATTGTGCTACGTTGCAATTTTCATCAGTTATAATACAAATCAGTATGGTTTAAATAAGAATGCAACTTTTGAAATCTTTATGCTCCTTCAGTCATGAAAAATATTAAATTTCCTTGAAAAGTGCTGTTTCACAAATGACCACTAGATGGCGGTGGCGCGCTGATGTGCACAGTGCCATTCAGAAGACAGAAGAAGGATGTGACGTACTTCCGTTCGCTTAGCCGCCAGTGGGTGATGTCGGTGTTCTTTGAGAATAAAAGGATCAAACTTTAACTTCCACATTCTCAAGCCCACGCTGCTCGTAAGCGACGGTAGTTTAGAGCGGAGCGACCTCTCTGATTTGAAGCTCTAAACCGGAAAAGCTAATTCGTCAGCTGAGGTTTCTCTGCCAGAAGATTCTGCCATGGCCAAGGTGCAAGTGTTAAATGTTGCTGTCTTGGACAACCCGAGCCCGTTTGGAAACCCGTTTCAGTTTGAGATAACGTTCGAGTGCATGGAGGATTTACCGGAAGGTGAGTTTTATATTCAAAAAGCTAAATCAAATCCCAGTGTTAGGTTTTCACATCTACGTTTTAACGCTTTTTCAGCAAGTGTCAGCTCTACTCTAGCGATGTTTTGTGCGTTATAAATTCACACTTTCGTTATTTTCATCTATATTGACTCAATATTAGCCGTAGTTTTCCACTTTACAAGCTGTGGCACGATTTGTTGAAAATTGGCGCTGGCGCGTTTGTCCTTATAGGCCCGCCTCCTCTGGGCTGTGATTGGCTCAGAGGCCGTCACGTGTGGGTTGTTTTAAGAAGCTAATTGGCTGATTCCGTTTTGTTTGTGAAACAGACTCAAAGTTGCCGCGAACTTCTATGGGAAGCATCAGCTGGGTTGCTGTAAAGTTTTTGCTTTGATAAAAGGCGCGTTGTCACCCAGATGTTAATCATTAACGTGTTTGTTGTTTTAATAGTTTAATTGGTAAATGAAGCTAAAATGTACAGACTGATTGCACTGATCTGATATCACTTTTTTAATTTATTACGTTTCAGTAAATCATAATTCAAACTTGACATATTTATTTCTTATTTTAACTTCCCGTTGGGATGTTGGCAGCCTCTGATGCAGATTCATCATGAGATGTCAGAGATTTTGTTTGATTTTATGAAAGTGTTTTGACCAGGAGTCAAAGTCAATGAAAATGCGTTGGGAGTAAGAGATAACTGGACGGATTAGTTATGATCTGTGAAAAAGGGGTGGGAGTTTATAAGTGTCTTCCCACTCCTTTTCGAGCATGTGGCTCAAAGTAGATGGTAGAAACGTAAAATTAGCTTTTGTTTTGTTTTTTTTGTACTTTTGTGTGTAATCTTTGACAGTGCTGCATGTTCGAAATAAAGAAAAAAGAAGAAACATCGGTTGCAATAAAGAAATCTTGAACAAGCACCAAAAATCGCAGCATTACATGACATTTAAAGGAAAACTTTACTTTTCTCTGTCCTCTCAGATCTTGAGTGGAAGATTATCTACGTGGGCTCAGCTGAGAGCGAAGAATACGACCAGGTTCTCGACTCCGTTTTAGTCGGCCCGGTACCAGCTGGTCGACACATGTTTGTGTTTCAGGTGAGTTCTAGAATTAAGTGTTTTCGTTGAACATCTGGGATACAACGCATGTTAAAGACGTGGTTTGTTGTAATGTTAGACTGGATTTTAATCTGGTCTTTGTTTATCCCTCTCTAGGCTGATGCTCCTAACACGGCTCTGATTCCTGAGAGCGATGCTGTCGGCGTGACCGTTGTCCTCATAACCTGCACCTATCGTGGACAGGAATTTATCCGCATTGGGTATTATGTCAACAATGAATACACAGATCCTGAACTACGAGAAAATCCACCCTTAAAACCAGACTACTCTCAGGTAACGATAACAAGCCATATCTGATTGCACATATGGTCATAATTATGTATTTTAAAAGCCGATTATGCTGCCATCTAGTGGTTTGTGTTGGAAGTGACACTAACAGATACCTTTGTAACTCTTTGTGGGTGTTTCTAATTTTATAATAATAATAATAATCACCTAAAAAATTTTATGACAATAAAATCTGACTTTTCCTTCCCTTTTTTATTATTCTTTGTAGCTCCAGAGAAACATTTTGGCCTCCAACCCCCGTGTCACTCGCTTCCACATTAACTGGGAAGGCATGGCGGATAAGATGGAAGACTGTGAGAACGTTGACCCATCTCCCAACACCAGTGGTATGCTTCCTCCATTGTGTATACCGGGAAAGATGCCCCCTCTGGCGCAGATGCCGGACAACTCCATGGACTGCATTTAAGAGTCAAAAGATTCATATGATGGACAAGAAGCTCTTCTAACAAGTATTCAGCCACATCTCAACCACACATTTCAACCAAAAGGCCGTGGATGTTTCCTTTAGTGAAACGTGGACATTAAAGAGACGTTTTTGGCGTTGCGGCGTGGACATTATTTGTATTTGGCTCTTCGGGCGGAAAAGGAATAATTGCCAACTTTGCTTCCTTGTGTTCTTGTGCAGATCTGCACAGCGAGAACTGCCTTAAATTATCGTAAATGTTCATCTTGAGAAGTTTTAAGTGGCCAACGGGTTCACCACGGCCATGAGGTGTGACTCATATGTCTACAGTGATTTTTTTATTATTATTATTATTACCAGTGTGCTCAGTTCAAATTCTGTTACAGTGTTTAGTGTGAATAAATTTAACAAACAGTAAAATAATTCAGAATTCATGGCTGGGAAATCAATCTGAAGGTTTTCCAGGAGGTGATTATTCCATAATGTTGGTGGTCCGCTAACCCGAGAGCTAAATGTATTTCAAAAATAAACATGTTTATCTTAATTTTATTTGTTTGGGATGATTCAGAATCTGCATAATCTGGTAAAAGTTTTACAAAAATTATTGATTTGATTTGGTGCAGCTCTGGAAAACTTTGCTACTTTAGTTCACCTGTTGAGTTGGTGTTGCAGAGTACATCGACATCACAGATATTAAACCTAATCCTGCATCATTCTTTATAAGGAAAATGATCAAAACCTGGGTTTTGGGTGAGATTGCTGTAGTTGAAGGGCTTTTTACTGTAAATAATGTATTCCTAGGACGTGGTTTGTCTTCAAAAGCAGAACTTTCACTTCGTACGTCACATATATCCTCGGCCTTATGCTGTGTACAAGCAACAGGGTTAATAAAGTTTGTTTTGTTCATTTTGTTTTGATTTTAGTGATGATAAAATCACAGTGACACCCAGTAATGACTCGGTGCACATGTTGGTGTGCATCAACCCACTCCACCCTCCCCTCTCTGATTCCTTTCTTTTTTCCTATTTCATTCATAAAATGCAGCAGCATCACTCCTCCATCTCCACTCTAGCCTCATGTTGCCAAGCAACTGCTGCACAAGGGAGAAGGGAGGGGTGTGTGTCTGCTCTCAACCATTTTATACTGATCACAGTGAGTAACTCCCCCTTCCATCCATCTGTTACCTCTGTCTGCTTCTCACGTCGGCACTGTTTAAAACAACAAAAACAGCAGTCAGATTTAGATGCATGCAGAATGCAACATTATGTAAACATGCAGCAGGTTTTAAATGCTAAAAATATAAGTTGATCAGCTGCAAATTGATTTGGTGATCGTTACCAAACACCTGCTTTATATAATTTGATGATGAACTGCTTTTTTGATCATTTTGCATCATTTTACAGCTCCTCAGATCTAACGTGGAAACGAATGTAGCCGGTAAATTGGTTGTGCAGTGAAAAATGTGGCTTCAGAGTCCTAAAATGATGTGGTTGCTATGAGATCTATTTATAGATTTGGTTTATTTTTTCTACCAACACATGCTTGCATTAAATCAAAGGAGCATTCAAATGCAAATCTGCGAATTGGAGCTTTTGATGATGCTGATGATAAAGGACCCTTGGTCCTCTGCTCTAATCCAGGTGCTGCGGGATGAAGATGAAACACCTGTTGTTGTTTTTTAAGTCTTGTTTACTTGGATTAATTTCCTACAGAATATCCCTGCGAAATGTTTAGATGTCTCTGCTGCCACACTGCGCCGCGCGTGCGTTAAATTCTGACCAACATTTCTAAAAATAGACTCACGGTTGACGTCACTCAGCCAAACGTGTAACAGTCGTTCAACAGCGGGAAAGAGCGAAGGAGAGGAGGGTTTTTTTAGGGTGGAAAAGGAGGAGGGCGTTAGTGTCAATCACTGGTGACAGCCAATAGGCGTGCTCTTGTTCGCTGAGATTCCCACGGTCTGTCCGCATCCAGCCAATAGAAGAGGCAGATCACAGAAAGTGGGAGGAGTCGTTGTCGGGAGGAAAATAATCAGTGACGTTCCTCTCATTCGCTTTGTGTTGGGCGGTGGGAAGCTGCTGTTGTTGATTGACGGCTGCAGTTGACCAATCACAGTCAAGCGTGGCTCACCGCCTTAATAAAGTGGCCAAACAGCGATGTAGCACGAGCTGTCAGTCAAAACTGGTTTTAGCAAGTAGGCGGGACGCTCGCGCCGCTGTAGTTCCGTCATCTCGCTCGTCTCCGAGGCTACGGGGGCCCGATGTTGATTTGGGTGAATACCTGTCGTTGTCGGACCCCGCTGAGGCTGACATTTTGCAAAGCTGGTTTTGTTGACAAGAAGCGAGACGCTTTCGATTGAGAACATTGCTCCCTCGCCGCTGGTATCGTTGTTTTTTAGGCTGGGGAGAGGTGGTGGGGAGCCGGGGAGGGGGGCTCCGTTCGGCGGGGGCTGCAAGGAGGTTCAGGCGGAGACTGTATCCTCCGTGTCCAGGCCAGCTGCGCCCGAGCTCGACCCTGAAGGTCCGGCGAAGCCCCAGCTCAGCGTGGATTTAAACCCGATGCTGGTCAGCGGCTGCGGGTGACCGTGGCAGGGAGCGAGCCCGCTTATCTAACGTGTCTCGCTGTGGCGCCGCATTAGCAGCTGTCAGGCTACTAAAGAGCAAGACCTCGGAGTGAACGCTCCGTGCTGCTGCTGTTGGATTCAGGAAAACACCTTCCAGATCTAATCGAGATTTGACCGGCTCGAGGAGGCTGCAGGGCGGCCGAAGAGCCACGGATTGCCCGTTGACAGGTGGTCATCATGGGCAACGCGCCCACGGCAAGAAAGGGCAGCGAGATGGAAAGCGGTGGGTATCCTGATCCGTTACATCCTCACGAGATGATCAGAGACAACGTGACACAGCAGGCGATGTTAGCTTTACAAAACCTGCAGCATAGCGGCCTTTCCTCACGATGCTTTCATTTATTACCATCCACCTGCCATGTCCTCCTTATAAACGCATTAGAGTTTGATTTGCACACATGAAGAACCCCATAATATGCAGCGATGGCTGCAAGACCTTGGGCATTTCAAATAAATTACTGAGATCTCAGAACACAACTCAAGATTTCCTGCTAGATTCCTGCATTTATCTGAAGATGCAAAGCTAGAATGAACTGCAAAACAACCAACAGCATTTGTAAGCTGCAGTAATATTGGCATCTTCACTTCCTGTTGTACGCAGATCTTGGCAAGACTGCAACAAACTATGTGTCAGTTTTTTCCTGAACACTCTGTGCCTGTTGCTCTTTGGAGGGATGCATTGTCGAGACTTCTTGCAAACTTGGGAGGCCATTTAGTTTTGATTAGGTGGAGGTATAATATGGTCTGTTCTGGAAGATCAGAGCCTACTGATGAGAAAGTGAAGGTTTGTTTATGGTCTGTTATAATTCTGGATTTTAGATTAACGTTACGTTACTTTGCATCGATCTGTAAAGAACCACAACCTTTGCACATCAGGATGCCGTTCGCTGCACATAAAACAACTTACGCATGGAAAACATGAAAAATATACATACATTTCTCATGAAGTGTGACTATTTTGGCTCAGCATCACTGCTTTGGTGTTATTCTTGTGCCTTGTTGAGCTGTAAGTTTTACTAAAGTTTACAGCAATTCTGCTACTAACTAAAACTGGATTTACTTCGACTACCGACCTTTACAGATGATTTCTGACGATGTGCAAAGCTGTGAAAAAGGATTTACCTCTTTGCAGATTTCTACTGTCTTTGCTTTTTTGGGTCAAATTTAGATGTTGCAGAATCTGCAGATTTCAGTATCTGATTTCATTCATGGTGAAAAAGTCTGGCCCTAAGTGAAAACTGTATAATGGAACAGCTGATGCAGTTTTAAGGTCAAAGGTTACAATCTCCTTCAGGATTTTCTGGTAGGATTCATGTTTGTATCAATTGCAGCGAGTGGTCCCGGTCCTGAAGCAGCAAAGCAGCCCCAAACATCACACCACCACCATGGTTGACCATGATGTTCTTTCACTGACATTTAGTGGTAGTTTTACACCACATGTAACGGGGCGCACACCTTCCAGAAAGTTTGAATTTCATTTAATTTCGTCAGTCAACAAAATATTTCGCCAAAAGACTAGAAGATCATCAAATCTGAGACGGACCGTTGTGGTGTTCTTTTTTTAAATCTGCTGAGGTTTTGGGACTTGGAACTCCCATAATGCAATTTTTTGCCTTCTTACTGTTGAATGATGAACTCTGACCGTAACCAAGCCAGGCCTGCAGTGTTTTAAACGCTGTTTTGTGTTCTTTTTGCTTTAATTTCTTTAAAACATGGCAGGGTATGTTGCTTTTTGAGATCTTTTAGCCAACTTTCTGTTGTCTAAAAGTTTTTAAAGAAATTTCCCAAATAGCAGGTTCACTGAGAAACCATTTTTTGTTCATTATTTTGACTTTCGCATGCATGCTGAATGTGAAAATAGTTTTCTACCCCTATTTCCTACAGTAGTTGCTGATAGAAAACAGACAAGGAGATGATTGGGTCACAAAAAGCTACACAGATTTAAAGTTAAAGTAGGGGTCGGCTGATATTTACTGTTTTTTATACATCTGCATATTTGTTCTTAGTAAAGCTGATTTAAAGTCAGGCACATCCTCGGGCAGCCCGGTGCTGTTGTATAATTTAAATGTATTTTTATGTTCACTAATAATATCTGCATCATAAATACTCTAAATTAACTTTATTTAGGTGTCTGACTTTAACACTGAGCAGTGCACACAGTTCAGATTTAACAGTTAGTTAAATTCCGAGTTCAAAAACTGATTCAGCTTCAGAAATTTTGTGCATCAACTGATGTTATTAGTGACATTTTAGCATGAAAATAAGGTGGAAAACGTCTAGATATCGGCCATCAGCTGACCATGTCTCCTACATATCAATATCGGCAATAGAAAAACTGATATTGGTCGACCTAAGCTGGTGAAAGTTGTTCTCCACATTTGACCCATCCCATTGTGGAGCGGTGAGCTGCAGACACAACCGCGATCAAGAACCATTTGGTGGTTTAACCCACAATCCAACCCCTTAATGCTGAGTGTCAAGCAAGGAGTTTTTGGGTCTCATTTCTAAAGTCTTTGGTATGACCCAACCATGGATTTGAACCACGATCTCCCAGTCTCAGGGTGGACATCATACCACTAGGCCACTGAGCTGGTTGTAATACTTGCGTCACACTGTAAATTAGCATTCATGGACTCACCCATCTTGGCTCCTGATGGGGAAAGCTGTTGTTGATTTCGTGTCCAGGAGAGAGTAGAGCGCGTCTCAGCTAGTAGAAGCTAACCGTTAGCATTAGCAACTCCACAACATGGCAGAACTCCTTCAGGGCTCAGGCTTGCATTCATTTATACTACAGGCACAGTGTGTTGAAAGAACGAGTGAATAAGATCTTTAAAGCTACATGATCGTAATCAGGTCTGGTTTGTGAAACTAAACTCAGTAAATCCATGATTTTACAGGAGGGTTGAAAAGCTTTTTTGTCTCTGAATGAATTAAATCATCATTTGAAAACTGCATTTTCTATTTACTAAGGTCATTTTTGTCTTACATTAAAATTTGTTTACTGAGAAAAAAATGTAAGGGATAAATACTTTATCACAGATGGCATCTTATAATTGTTTGGTTTTGTTTCAGTTACTCAGCCTGCAAACATCTAAATTATTTTCTTATGAAACTTCAGCTTTTTCCCTTTCTTTAATTCAACAGTCAAGGAATTCCTTGCTAAAGCCAAAGAGGACTTCCTCAAAAAGTGGGAGAATCCCGCACAGGTGAGTGTGAAACTGATGGAGATTTCTGCTACAGTCAGAATTAGGATGTACAAAAATCTAAATGTTGCAAACTTAAATCAAGTTGTTTTCCCATAAATTATGTCTGTTAATGTTCGGGCATTGCCTTTAATATGACTTGTATCTGCTATATCTAACACACATTTATTATAGATCATATGAATATTGAATGGTCTAGTTTCCCTAACAAAGAAAATAATTTGAATTTGAAGATTTTGCAAATATCAAATTAATTTTTCTTGTCATTTTTTTGTTTAAATGATTGATTTTGAGACAATCACTCACACACACACACACACACACACACTTGACATATCCTATTATATATTTGCTCTTATAGATGTTTTTTCCTGTCATCACTCACAGATTATGTATGATGGATGATGTCAGCATCCACTGACGAGGAAAAACCAGAAATATATCATTTAACTTCAGAAACTTTTACTTAGCTCCTTTTTGAAATTTATCTCTATGGAGTTCTATTAGTCCCATAAAAGTAGGTGAAATTAGAAATGCACACCCAAAAAAAAACTGCATTAACTTAAATAGATGTCATCTCTATGGTTTTCATTACCAGGCTTGTTTCCTGAATCTAATCTTTATCAGATTACCTCTGTATCATAATATTCTTTAGGTTTGTTCAAATGTAGTCTAAGGCACCAGAAAGAGAACACGTTGCATCATATATTTAGATATTTGCACATTTTCATGTGTATAAGTCTACTGCTGTGAGATGATGCAGCATCTTGTGCGTGTTCCGGTAGGTGGTAAAGAGTGTAAAATTTCATATTATTACTTTAAAAAGATGTTTACTAAACAAAAATTGTTCAAAGCTTTTGAGAAACCAAAAAATCAAAAGCATAAATATTTCAAACACACGTTTCTCTCTGTAAACAGGTGTCAGAGATCATATATTTCTAAAGATCACACACTTGCACTTTATGCACTAAAAGATGCACATGTAGCATGCTCCTAGCACTACGTGAATATAGATAACAGAACACAACCCAAACCTCCTATTTTCACCTGCTAACCGTTTTTGTTTTGTGTGCTCAGAACACTGCTAGCCTGGAGCAGTTTGAGAGGTTGAAAACTCTGGGCACGGGCTCATTTGGTCGTGTTATGCTGGTGAAGCACAGAGAAACGGGACAGCATTACGCCATGAAGATCCTCAATAAGCAGAAGGTCAGTCTGGGTCATGGGAAGGGGGGCCGAGGCTCTTTTAATAACATCTACAGAAGCTCATGCTCGGTGAGTTTGCAGAAATATCACTGATGTGACGTAAAGACTCAAATCTTTTATGGGTGCCGTAAAAAGGATTCTTGTGCAACGACTCAAATCCAGGTGCAGGCTCGATCCAAAAGCATGAAAATAGGTATCATCTGCAGGCATTGTCTTCATGCAGATCACACTCAATAGAGCAATTTGGAGCAAAACTGTGCATGCATTTCATTTTTATTACACCAATAAAATCCATAGATTTGAAGAAAGCACAAGATTTTCCTTACTAGACTAAACCCGTGCAAACAGCGTCCCAAATATCTGCAACACGAGCCAGAGACTTTCAATGAAAAGGATAACTAAATACTCAATAGTTGACTGTCAGTGTCTCATGGTGAACTTGTGAACTGCCTCGGCGAATGCACGCTGGTGTAGCCCACACAGACCTGAGAAGGATAAGCAGATGGATAAATGGATGAATCATCTGATGAATCTCTATTGTTTGATTGTAGATCCCTTCAGGTGTCGGCTCTGCAATAAATTTGATTCCATTTTCACAAAAATATTATAAAAGTTGTTGAATTAACATAACAAAATACAATTTATAGTTTGTAAAGGATGTTGTTTGATCACTCTAATGAGCCAAAGAGATAAAAATCCATTATTATTATAGACTTTATTCAGAAAGTAGAAAATCTCATGGGTTTAAAATAGATTTTTTATTAGAGACCTGGCCAAGAATATAATATAAAAATATAAAAAACATAACTAATATTTAGCTAATGCAGGAGATTAATTATAACGTGTGCTAAAATGGAACATTAAAAAAGCACATTTATCTAAATGGACTTCAGCTTCTCTTAAGTTACCAGTTCCATTTGAAATCCTTTTGAAAGTAATCCCAGCAAACAGGCAACATGTTTAAAAGCTTTATTCCTAAATCACTTCTGACTCTGGGGATAAACATTTGTAGAATAGAGCGTAGGCTGTATTGGTTTTGGTTTTAACACATAAAAACACTACAAAGTAAGAAGGAGCCAGTCCAAGCAGCTGTTTGTATATAAAAACAGTAACGGGTATAAAAAGTAGTAAAACACAGTTAAGTGGTAAACAGTGGCCAGCCCTTTTTATTTGCCAGGTGTGTTGATGAGAAGTAGATCACCAAAATTGTATAAAGGCACAAAAAGCTCCGAATGCAGATGAATTCTCACCTGAAGTAGAAAACAAGATTTATTTCCAAAATGGAAACCTCATTTAAGCTGTAATTTAGCCTTTCAGTCTAAGATTTAAATGAAAAGTTTCGATCAATAATGATACTTAATTATTTATAAGACCATGAATTTAGGTTTGGTTTGCATTTAACACCAACTTAAGTTGTGTTAACTGGAACTGAGCAATAAAGTCAGATCGCAGAGGTTTGATGGTTTAAAGTGACAATGTGTAGTTTTTATTATATCATTAATCTCTGAAAATATTCATCAAAATGTTGAAAATGAAAAAAATGTCCAGTCGTTGAAAAATATTGGCGGCTTTGTAACATATAACCATAAAAATCGAGTCTAAAATACATAGAGCGTGGGTCTAAGTCTCTGAGGGACGCCATATTAGACGCCATGTTTTCTACGTGAGCCGGCTCGGGGTCTTGCGCCTGTCGATGACGTCACACTAGATGATTGGCTTGACGTACGACTTATGGGATTTACGTTACTACGTTCGAAAACATTTAGGCGGTAATAAACATGAATTTAATAATAAAACTGCTAAAGTCTTTCCAAAACCTATGTGAAAGAACAGAATCAAAAAAGAGATGCAATATGGCTGAGTGGTATTGCCGTAGTGTGACGTCATCTGAGCAGATCCGGAACCTACGCCGCCAGAAAACTAGCATCGGCATTGCATTCTTTCGATGGAATTAACTGAAGGACTATCAAAGTCTGAGGAGTCATGCTGAGGTCGCATGCTTTCTGCTCGACAGGTAACATTTACCGTACAATTACAGTCACGGCAATTTGGTGTAAAACTACCCTGAGATGTATGTACTGCCCCCTATCACCGGGAAACTACACATTGTCACTTTAATGGAGATGTAAAATAGATGATCTGATTATCTGCCCAAATGTTGAATTCAACATTTGATAAACTATCTCAAAGATCATTTTTAAAAGCATTAAAGAGCAGTTGTCCTAGTATGGAACCCTGATGAACTCCTTAATGGCTCTTTTCCACTCGCAGCTCCACTCTGCTCGGTTTGGGTGGTTTTCTTTAAAACTGAGAAACGGCTCTAGTGGGTGGGGTTGTGGGCGGACCCTGAAGTTATGAATGTAGCGTGAGGCGATCTTTACCCGACAGCTTTTATCATTCTCCTCTATGATAAATCTAACCTTATTTCTTCCTCCCTGATTCTGTTTACCCTCCAGGTGGTGAAGCTCAAGCAGATAGAGCACACTCTAAACGAGAAGAGGATTCTCCAGGCCGTCAGCTTTCCTTTCCTCGTGCGTTTAGAGTATTCATTCAAGGTACGAAGGAGTTTTCATGGTGTTTGTGTGTAAGTGAAGGTGTTGATATGTGACTGACCGGTTAGGTTCCTTGTTTTATTTTTTTCCAACCGTCAGCCATCACTCTGACTTCTAAGGACTAATTAGTAGTTTCTGCATTTGTTCGCCCACGAGGCCTTTTTGATGTAAATTTTGTCGTCTGCATCAGCTCTCAAAGGACCAAAAACTCTTCAGAAATGTTGAAACACGCTGACTAGAGATGAGTGTTTTAAGCAAAAACACTAGTATTCTAAATCATTAGATTTAGAATAGTTTTGCATTTGCTTAATGATTTGGGTCAACTGTCTGTTTCATGTTTCATGGTTGTGAATATAGTAAGTTTAAAGACTAAGTTCACTGTAAAACAGTTTTTCCTTGTTATTTTTGGAATATGATCGTCACTCTGAGTTTCACATTCAGGCTAAATGTGAAAATCGTCTTCTACCCCTATTTCCTCCATTAACCGCCGATAAAAAATAGACGAGGAAACGCTCGGATTAGAAAAGCCAATGAGAATTGCACATCAGTTAAATTAGCATTCGTGGACTCACCCATCTTGACTCCCGACGGGAAAGGCTGTTAATTTAGCGTCCAGGAGAGAGCAGAGCACGTCTCCACTAGTAGAAGCTAACCGTTAGCATTAGCGACTCTACAACATGGCAGAACTCCTTCAGACTTGTGTCATTAGTGGAGATAAAACATAAATGTTGCAAAGCAAACTGAGTCAGAGGTGCATTGCTGTTAGCCAATCAGAGGCGAGATGTCCGAATATCAGGAAATAAGACTAAATCCTGCCGTCTTCTCCTCACCTCTCCTCTGGCTCACTTCTAGTTCCTGAAACAGGAGCGCCAAAACTTTTTGTCCCACAGAAATTGACACAAGGCATTCATTTATACTACAGACCACTGCAAATGTATTGAAAAAACGAGTGAACTTGGTCTTTAACACGTTCTGCTGCTAAGAGCCCCTTCAGATGGAACAGGACTTGCAGGAATGCCCCCTTTTTTTTGCTAGTCTTGCTAGTCAGGCTTATTCTCGTTCCTTTGTTTTTACCTGTCCAACATGGAGGGGAGAGCTCCTGTAATGGGAGTAAAAGTATAGATTCTGCATGGCCACTGTTTTCTTTTTGTAATCCTTTCAAAATAAAACTACAAAGGCAAAAATGTGGGATCACTCATAGATTGTTTAAATAAAAACCAGAAAACCAAATGCAACCTAGAAACCAAAACTAAATAGGTGCCGCCATGTTGGCAAGACTTTCAACCCCACATTGTCCAAGCCAGAGACCTGTCTTTTGTTAATGTTAGATTATTTGTTCATGAAAAATTTCTAATTAAAATTTAGAGAAAGTATCAGTTCGTTTTCAATTTACTTCTTTTTTTATTTGCAATGTAGTCACCAACCCGTCCCAGAATTGTCTTAGGTTACTTTCACTTTCTGACTCACTGAAAGGTTGAGAAGGTTTCTAAATGATAAAAGTCCCTTGCAGGTGCTATTCTTTTTGTTTCCAGTAGTCGCAGCCAAGTGAAACACCAGCTTTAGATTTGCATCTTTGCATGCAGAAACAAATGTCTTGTGAGAAAAGTGTAACCTCATAGGTTCTACTCATGATTTTCCATCATGAAGTTTGGTATCAGTCAAGAAATCAAAGTAAAATCATTGAAACGCTCAGATTTGAACAAACATCATAAGATGTGCTCTCTTGCTGGGGAGCAGATAGACTCCAGCTCTGTTTGAGTGATGTTAGCACATTATACAGTTGAAATAGGGACTTTATTATTGGACATTTATTTATTTACACCTCCAGCAAACGCAGAGCAACATTATCATTCTCTCTGAGTCGAGTTTGTAGCCGCCTGATTGAATCCAGTTATGTTCTGGGAATCCGGGAACTCCTGAGGGAAATTTTCAGCTTTGCGGGTGCTTAACGCTTCACGGTGTTCAGAAACTACTCGCTAACTTTGTCGGCTGTTTTGTGCTGAGCCTGTGCTCCGCGTCGCTGACTTTATTTAAACTATCTTTACTGCCTGCTTCTGCTTTAAACGAAATGGCTGTAAATTAGATTCAAGAGGCTAAAATGCCACAAAGAGCAGGAGAAAGAAGTAGTAAAAAAAATATATATTTTTTTTCAATCACAGAGGAAAACGGGAAAAAAAAGCCACAAGTGTTTTCTGTTTGCCTCTTGTTTGACATATGAAGAATTTTATTTAGTCTTCTGTGCAGGTCCTGATGATTTTCTGATCTAAGCCTGATCTCCTCTTTCGTTATTGCCAATCCTGTTAGGGGTGAGCGATCCACCGTATGGAGCTTGGTTAGCTATGTGTGACACGTGAGCGTTTGTCAGTGGCTGTTTGTGTCTTCACAGACTAACCCAGATGATGAACATACTCCAATTATGTCCTTATTCAGGTTAAGCTGTTTAGATGCACCTGGTTTCCCAGGGATTGAATATCCTTGGCGCCTTAAATAAACCTATTAACCTTCCATGTGTGTCGCTCAGCACACAGATGGAGGAGTCAAGGATGAACACATCTACAACTCAAACTGATGTGATGGAGCTCTATAGGTAGACGGATGAAAACCTTGTTTAGGCTGTTCCCATACAAGATTAAAAACTGTTTATGATAAAAGTCCAAACTGATAAACCTACAGACTCTTAAAGAAAAAAAGGCTGAGTTCTTGAAAATGACTTTAGAAGTTAAACAGACGCCAAATGTTGCTATAGTCCTAGACAAACTAATATGTTAATTTGAGCTTTAACATGACTCAATTCACCAAATTAAAGTAACAGAGCAGTTTCCTGCTGCTCCACCCTACTGGTTGAAAGTGTTACTACAACTGTCGTAAACAACCCTGCTGCAGCCTGCTGGAGCTAGCGCTAACAACGAGCTAACACTAACAGGAGCCAACTAACACTGAAATAAACCGCAAAGTAGAAAGATTCACACTGTTGGACAAAAATATTATTACTTAGTCTAGTAGCAACAAAGCCAGGTCACCATCAGTCTGTGATTTTGTAGCCTCCAAAGACATTACTCTCTTATTTTTACTTCCAGGCTCTGCCATGATGCAAACAGAAAAAGCAAACTTCTTTTTCTTCTTCTTGTGCTTTTTATTGATGATAAGCGAACTGAAAATGCGAACCGCTAGCATTACAGCTAACAGCCGTAAAGCAGGTAAATAGCTTCCCCTATAGGGCACCTCCCCGCTCCACAGAACTATCTAGTGCAGTTTTTGGTCAGCAGAGGGCTGCAGAGTGGTGTCAAATATGAAACTGGTCAAGTTTCTAACCCAGCAATCGCTGAAATCAACGTTAAAGCTCTAGCTTAAAGTTTAAAACACTATATGTTGTTATTTTCAAGCAGCAGAAAGGAGAGCGAGAGAATCAAACAATGTGAGGGACTCACCCCCACTTTTCAACGGGTGCGTGAGCGGCCCGTTATGGCAGTGACACAATTTCGTTGTGACCTCCGCGGTGCATCAATCCCTACTGGGAGCGCATCATATGTGCAGCAACTTCACCACGGTCCTTGTAGCTGGACTTGCACAAAATCTTAAAATCACAGGAGAATTGCAAGATCACATTTGATATCTCCATATCAACCATGGGTGACGACGCCGGTGGTATATTTCTCCACTGCCAGGGTAACGACCTCATCGTCCAAGCTCAAAAACACACTGATGCTCTCATCAAAAGATGCAGGGAGCAAATGAGCCCTTTAGTCACTGGTAATGGTGTAATGTTTACAAAGTTAAGCAATCGCAAAATCTGCTTTTGTCTTTTAATTTGAAATTTATCTAATGTTTTACACTGATACCATGTTTGATTTCCTGTTTTGCCCTGTGTTAACTGGTGAGCTAAACACGTTCTGGAAGCATGGCACATCAAAAATATGACCCAAGTGTATCTTCAGCCGAGTGGCGTTAACACACACTTCTGGGACTGGTCCGACATGCACCGCGGGACATCCAGTGTAAACCAAACCATAGAGCAGCGGCAGACAACTTCCTTCCCCGAGGCCTGGTTTTCACATGTTTTAGTTGTCTCCCTTCTTCATCTCGCCTGATTTAAATTAGCAGATGATTGATAGCTTCTGCAGAGCATTATGAGCCGCTGAACTGATGAATAAACTGTGTTGGAGCAGGGAAACAACTAAAATAGGCTGAATACAGGTCCTCTGGGAAGGGAGTAGTCTACTCCTGCCATAGACTATAATGGCTTCTCTTAGCCACAGAGACCGTAACGCTGCTGTAACGGACCGCTCACACACCTGCCGTAAATTGGGGCTTGCACAGGATGCACACTCTCATGGTAGATGTTCACTTTTTGCCAAAACACCAGTTTTACTCAACCGTATCGGTTGTGTTTAAAATGTTTTCTTGTTCCCTAAATAGTGCACTTGTTCTTCAGTCATGACTCATACTCGCAGGTAGAACTTGTGTTTGTTATGTGCATGCCATCAACGGTCCGGGCACTACACCTCCTCACTTTAGACTTTTATGTTACTTAATCATTATCAATAAAGTTGTCTGCAGTGCAATGCATCTAAATCTAGATTCTATCGTGCCCCCCCCCCCCCCCCCCTTACTATTTATAATAGCATGAGACAAATTAGCAGACATAGCATTAGCTACCATTTGCTAACGGAAGCTATTCATGCTAACGTATGGCCCATCAAAGATATATTTACACTATTCCGGTAAAATGAAATCGACTCATGCTTCGGTTCTATTGAATGGAATGATCTGGGTCAGAGCGAGCCAAAGTGGGCTGGTATGGACCGGTATGGGTTTGGCGGTTTCAGGAAAGCGTTTCGATGACCAGTTGGACCTAAATGCATATCGTTGCATCATACAAGTGCGGCGAGAAATGTTTGTAGTTCTCAAGCCGACCTAGCCTTGCTGCTACTTGCTGGCATCTTATCACGTCCGTGTACAAATGACAATCCAACAACAGCACTCAGGTGTTAATTCTGCTTGTTGCAAGCAGTGACGTTTTTCTGTTCCTCAATCAGTGGACTGTTGTGTGGCGTTAGCCATGCCACCCTAGCTGTACTGCTCTATTGTCCCGTGGACCTACGATTGAATGAGTCCATGAATGGTGTGGTTCTGGTCGGGTGTATGGCCCATTTTTACAACAGAAACAGATAAAATTGCATCCTGACCCGTCCCGGAGATCTGAATGGAAGCAAAGCTTCATTGTTCAAATAATCAGGCAGGAAGTGATCGGGCTTTGAGTGAGTTGCATCTAAAATGGTCAACACTTGAACATCTTCTGTTCTTTGTCCGGACAAATCGTGTCTCATAGATTATGATTCTCCAATCCCACCTTTGCCCTTTTTTTCCTCCATGTTCCTAAGTTGTAATTCTACAGAAGCTCAGATGGGACAAACCAAACTGGCTCTAGAGCAGAACTGGTTGCTAACCTCAGTTTTCTCTCCTCCAGGACAACACTAACCTCTACATGGTGATGGAATACGTACCAGGTGGAGAGATGTTCTCCCATCTACGAAGAATTGGCAGATTTAGGTCAGTGACTTCATGCAGTGAAGCAAACAGCAGAAAGTGACTCTTTCAGAAGTTCTAAAAATTTGTTTTCCTTTTTCGAACAGTGAACCGCACGCTCGCTTCTATGCTGCTCAGATCGTTCTGACTTTCGAGTACCTGCACGCTTTGGATCTGATCTACAGAGACTTGAAACCTGAAAACCTGCTCATAGACCAGCAGGGCTACATACAGGTGAGTCTCACCTGCATGGCTTCAGCTGGTTATAGTGTAGGTGTAATCTGAGGTCTCTGGTGACCCGTTGATGCATCATAATCTACATAATCCAGTGTGATTAGATAAACAGACATCTGATTCTCATTCTCATTTTGTCACAAACACACTCAGAACCTTTTACTGTTTGTTGACATGTTGGCTTCAAGTAAAGGCTGCACCGCCCTCTTGTGGTTAATTGTGAAATAACAGCAGATCTGTGCTGCTCCTAAGTGCTTTTTCTTCTCCCAGAGTGGAAAAAATAAAATTCTGTCTCCACTTCTTACCCTTGGTCTTATAGGTTACAGATTTTGGCTTTGCCAAACGTGTAAAGGGCCGGACCTGGACATTGTGTGGCACCCCGGAATATCTGGCCCCAGAGATCATTCTCAGCAAGGTGGATTTCACTTTTACGTGTCTACACCTCATACCTGAACCGTTTCATAATAATGCATTCTTGACTAAATAAAACACTTTGCTGATTTCTAAAAATGCAAGATAACTTTAACGTTGAGTTTATTTCCAATCAGACCTGAATGGTGTCATGCATCAAAGCATAAAACAAAAACCTTTTTCTTGAATTTAATCTGATGTGTTTTTTATAACATTGAACGTTTCCATCTGTTCTTTTCCAAAGGGGTACAACAAAGCGGTGGACTGGTGGGCGCTGGGTGTCCTCGTCTATGAGATGGCAGCGGGGTATCCTCCTTTCTTTGCCGATCAGCCGATTCAGATCTATGAGAAGATTGTATCAGGAAAGGTGAGCTGGACTCTAATCATTTGTTGCGAGTTCAGGTCAGATTATTTGTACGGTTTTGACTCGATAGATGTTCTCTAGTCTCTTGTTTTTCGTACACAGGTCTGAAGCTAAAGCATTCCTTTTCTGTTGCAGAAACTTTTTTCTGTTTTATTTTCTTCATTGTGCAAAGCGTTCTCACACGGAGAAAAACAATGTTCCAGATGTTCTACAATAATAACGTTGGTTTTAGAAACATTAACCCATTCAGACCAACGATGACACATACTTTCACATTTTTATGACAGTTTTATTTGTTTTTTATAAATATAAGCACCTTAGAGGAATGTCAAAGAACAAAACGCAGGAGAGGCTAATGTTCGGGTTTTAGAAGATCTGCATGTTTTGTACTAAAGACTGCATCCTTGTGAAGAAATGAACCGATATAAATAATGTCCACCAGTTCTGACAAAAGCAGAAGTCAAATATCCGACTACGTGCTGATTTGTAGCAAAGCTTCTGTGTTTTTCAGCCTAAAGCTGACAGCAGAAGGTTTTCCTGGCCAGAGCTGAAGCTGTGGCCTCATTGCTGCTGTTGTTTTGTCTTTAGGTGCGTTTTCCATCTCACTTCAGCTCCGACCTGAAGGACCTCCTGAGGAACCTTTTACAGGTGAAAACTAATGTGCTAAACATTCTAGTGTTATGGTTCTGTGGGTTTTCCAGTTAGCCACAAACAGAAAACATGAGTTTTTCATTGTCCTCAGGTGGATCTCACAAAACGCTACGGGAACCTCAAAAACGGGGTCAACGACATCAAAGGACATAAGTGGTTTGCAACAACTGACTGGATTGCAATCTACCAGAAAAAGGTGACTTGTGTTTGTGTGTTTGTTTGTTTGTGTGCCTGTTAGCAAAATATTCCACGAGCAAATGGATTTTATTTAAACTCAAAAGATAATCATTGTTTATCTACAGTTGGTTGAACGTGTCCAACAAGTTGGCCTCCGTTAAAATGAGCTAACACAAAAATGGCTCAGCCTCAGTTTGACAGATATGGATCTATAATTTCATGTGTTCCCAATAATACACACTTTCAGTGCTAACAGATTGGGCAAGATTAAGCAATATTGTGGGGGATTGCAAACACAACTGGACTTTCAGGCATGGGCGTAATTTTAGGGGGGGACAGGGGGGACATGTCCCCCCCACTTTTTCATTAGGCAGTTTAGATCCATTCACAGTTTCT
This sequence comes from Aphyosemion australe, assembly GCA_006937985.1. Taxonomy (NCBI): domain Eukaryota; kingdom Metazoa; phylum Chordata; class Actinopteri; order Cyprinodontiformes; family Nothobranchiidae; genus Aphyosemion; species Aphyosemion australe. The sequence continues at coordinate 290,053 of SSNS01000498.1, read as the reverse complement.
ACTTATTTTTACTGAAATGAGGTAGAATGTCGTGTTATTTTTATTTTACTGACGTTTAGTCACCATACATTCTAAAAATTAGTGTGAAATTTGGATTCTTGGACCCCCTCCAACCCCCTCCCACCACCATCACCAATCAAGCCATATGACCCCTGCTTTTAAAATGAAAATGACTTCATTGCTTTCAGGAGAGTCTTTAGGTAAAAGATGTTTCATACAGCAGCAGCAGCAGCGTTCCTTTAAGGCCACATGTGGTTCTTTTAAAGGATTGTGTTCAATTACCACAACAGAATGACACTGAAAGTACCAGTTCATTTTTAGATTCATTCATGCACTTTTACATAATTTTCTACAATTTTCAACTTCCCATAGGAAAATAAATCCATACTCTTTTTTTTATTTTTGTATTGTTTTTTCTTTTAATTTTACTTAGTAATATAAACAAAATGGTGTTTGTTTGTTTTTCAAAAACAGCAAATCTCTTAACAGATTTTTATGGAAAAGAAAAAATATCTGACTTAAATCTTTGAGTTCTGAGTTTTTTTCTCAGAATTCTGATGTTATTATTCATTTAAAAATAATAGAAAGATTGAACACAAAAAATGGCACAAAGCATTGACACGATGTCATATAGACCTAGCCTATTTGCAACCTAGGAAAAAATACCAATATTTGTATTTAAATCCATAAAAACAGCCATAAGTGACCCATAAGTGGATAAGTGACCCATAAGTGACCCATAAGTGGATAAGTGACCCATCAAAACTAAAGCGAAATAAATAAAGGTACTAAAACTGTTAAGAATAAAACTACTAAAGTCGCTTTATATGAGAGGAATTTTGTGCAAAGAACATCATGAACATGTTTTGTAGTGACCGTAGAATAATTTTAACAAGAAAGAATGTCAATATGTGTCTTTTAAGGAACGATGGGCTTTAATTAAACATCAAAGAAAAGAAGATTTATCTATTGAAACCTGAGCATTTATTCTTTATTCTTATGAAAATTAATTTTCTACTTTCTACTCTAAACATCTGAAATGTTCTATGAGCAATAGGACTAAGGTCAAATATATGTATTCTGAATATTTTAGGTAAAAGGACGCCACCTCTTTTGGCAGCCCTGCTGCACTTTTTCCTCCACCATCTTTTGAAATTGGGTGCAATTATATTTATCAAGTCAATTCTGAGAGAGGGATGCTGAATTCAACAGATAATTAGCAATTTTGAATCAAAAACACTATTTTGACATTTTACACAAATTGTGTTTCATCAAACTGAGATTTTTTTTAAAAATCTGTAAAAAAAAAACAAAAAACCAACAAACAGTTCAGTATTCTCACAAAGCACGATCGATTTAAAGCACCTTTGCACCAAAAGATCAGACATATTCAGCCTGATCTAAAACTAAAAAATCTGAGTTTTTGGAGGATTGCATTAAAGTGATCGCTCATCTTTCAGAATTCTGAGTTAATCAGAACTTTTTAAGTTCTTTTCTGTGATTTACAGTTGTCACTGTTTGTTTTTTATCTTTAAGGTGGAAGCTCCGTTCGTCCCAAAGTTCAAAGGCCCAGGCGACACCAGCAACTTCGACGACTACGAAGAGGAGGAGATCCGCGTCTCCTTCACTGAGAAATGTGCCAAGGAGTTTGCTGAATTCTAGAATTTGAGAGCAAGAGAGGATCAAGAAGAGAAAGAATTAGGGAGAGTCACAGGTAGGCTGGTCGAGAAGGAGACGTTAAAAGAAAGTACCGTCTCCTGTCCAAACACAAGCACCAGCTGCAAAATAAGAAGGGAAAAAATGGAATAGAGAAGTGGAAAAAAGGGAGAGGAGACTGATAACCAGCAGTGTTGCCTTTTCTGTTGCGTCTGTTGTTTTATTTATTATTATTCTGTCTTATTTATGAATCCCTTTATAACGAGGCTGCGTTTCATGGGTGTCAGGAACCCCACTAACTTAGATTTGCCTCTACACATTTTCATCCACCATCTCCCCTTTTTTCTTTATTCATCTTTGATTCGTTTTTGTGCCACGACACGAAGAACTCAGCCGATCTACATGAGCCCAGCGAGCCCACACCAAAATAGCATCTATTTAAACCTCTAAATCACCATTTTTTATTTATTTAATGAGCAAAACACACAAAGTTAAATGCTCGGGTGTTTGGCGGTGTTTATCTTTCGTTCTTGTATTTAAATGCTTACTCTCTCATATCAGAAACGAGATACTTTAAAGCACGAGGGGCCAAAAGACAACAACAAATGACACAAAAGGGTAGTTATGTTTGTTGTGTAACTCCATATAATGTTACAGTCATTGTTATATTCAGACTTTGTACATATCTGCAGTACTTCATTTTTAATGTTAATAGATACTAGCGGCTCCACTGAAACCATGTACGCTAACAAACCAGGAAATACGACTAAAGGAAAGGGATCGTCTCAGTTTTACCGGTGTTGCTAAAAGCGAAACAAGAACACCACAACATAAAGGAAACTCAGGTTTGAACATATCACATTTATCTATAGAAAGCTTAAGAATCTCTGATTATAGATTTGGGAATTCAACGTTTGGGTTCAAATTTACAGAAGTAAAAAAAAAGGGACTATTCAGAGTTTTAGTTAGCGTCTTCCACAGCTCTCCCTTCCAGAAGATTTGGTGTTTTGCTTACTCGGCAAGTCTGTTTTGATATAAGCACTTCCTGTTTCAGCTTAAGATGAGTCCGCTTGTTGAGTCAACCGTTTGGCCCCGAGTCTGACCCGAAGAGGCCGTCTGAGGTGGATGACCTCGCTGCTTCTGGCTGGTGGTCACCAGTACGAATGTGAATAACGTGCTTTACTTTCATCTGGATCACCTCTTTCTTTATATCGATGAGGGAACAAGACCACATTTCTGCCAATCTGTTATGACGTGTTTTTTTTTTTCCCTTTTGTATTTGTTTGGTGATTAAACTAGTTAGGCCCGGTTCACAGAGCAAGATTTTGAAATTATTGGATGATCTCCAGAACATAAGAGACCCGTCGCCTGGCTACACATATCACTGGCAGTGTTGCCAGACTGGATCTTGTAAAGTATCGTACCAGGATCTTAACATTATCGTATTTTGAGAAAAATTATCGTACACTACTTAGTTGCATCCTGACATGACCCACAGCTTCAATATTAGTGTATCAAACACAGCGCAAAATATAGTCTTTAAAGCCACATTCCTGAAATAGCAGTTATATGCTCTCTGTCACCCTCTCAAGGCTTGATGCGTAACGTCACTGTCGTAAAATCAAATATCTCTCTCGGGCATAAGAGGCATGTTTACATTCCTAATGTCAGGCAAAACAACGAAAACAAACTTTTCCACCTCCACACATTGAATAAATATTTTTTTCAGGACTGTATAACAACTTTATGCCCGACCAAACACAATAAACCTGGTGAAATCATTTATTACTTACCTATTCATTAGCTGCACGGCTAGGTCAGAGTCTGTAGTTCATGCCGTTCTTTCTAAAAGAGCTCTCCAGCGAGGAAAAGATGGCCCAATATTAACTTTGGTCTTTGCTCTTGCTCTATCACGTTCTTTTCTTTTCCTATATTCCTCTGATACGGGATTTCTAGCTTTCTTTGGTGAATCTGCCGCTGCTACAGCGAGTCTATGTTAAGGTGTAAAAGTTGTGGAGTGTGGCTTTAAGGTAGTTTTAGCTTTAGGAATGACTCTGGATGCAATCCGCAGCCACAGATTCCACACAATGAAGTGCTAAAATGATCGTACGTTATGGGATTTATGATCGTACTAAATTATTCTACAAATACGATAATTATCGTACGTCTGGCAACACTGATCACTAGTATAACCATTTTGGCGTGTGGTGCTTAAAAACTACATACAAACCAACTTCAGTCACGAACATTCTGCAGTCAGACGGGAAATCTCGCAAAACCTCTCGAGATAAACGTCACTTCAAGGTGAACAAAAATGGCGGAGGAGGAAGTGCAGCATACTTCTGCCACCTTGCTTTCTGATTGGCTACATGCTACATTCAACAGGCAGCACGTTCGTTTGTCCTTGAAATCTGGGTAAGACAACCCAACATGTTTAACTCATTCGCTGCCGTTGACGACTATAGTCGTCATTTCCATTTTTTTACGTGGTGGGCGTCGGAACAAGACCCCGCACCGTGAGAACAGACATCACGTGTCTAAAGCGGATCTTCATCCGTGTACGTCACACATCACGTGATCAGGAAGTGGAAAATTAATGAATTACGAGTTTGTTTTGGGTTTTGGGCTTCTGCTGTGAAAAAAACGATGCGCCGAACCGGAAATGCTTCTGCAGCAGCACTTGGGCAACAGGTTGTGAACGAACGGATAACGCTAGAAATACAGCGATTCTTCCTGATGTAAGAAGTGAGTCTACTCTGTCGTTTGGTAGTTTTGGCGTTTATATGATCATAGAGCACAATGTTCTGTGACTCTTCAAAAAACAGTAAAAACGTTCAAAAATGCTGGCAGTCAGGGGCTTTCTGATCAGAAAACGGCTGGCAGTTAATGAGTTAATAGCCCTGATTTGAGTGGTCCTGACATCCTTCTTTGCAGACCAAAGCAGTCTTAACACACCACACATGGCAGAAATATCTGATAAGATTATCTTTAGAGTAGGGTTGGGCGATATGGCCTAAAATCAATATCACGATATATTTAGGAGTTCACCT